>JARQOD010010851.1:0-25701 GCA_033576555.1 Oophaga sylvatica
TAAAAGGATGGTTCATTGAGGCCGTGTATTGATTATCGTCTTTTGAAGAAGATCACTGTGAAGTATCAATATCCGTTACCCTTGATTTCTGACCTGTTTTCCAGGTGAAAAGTGCTAGTTGGTTTACCAAGCTTGACCTCAGGGGGGCGTATAACCTTATTCGCATTAAGCACGGGGATGAATGGAAGACGGCGTTTAATATCCCAGAGGGGCATTTTGAGTACCTAGTGATGCCCTTTGGGCTCACTAATGCTCCTTCCGTCTTCTAATCCTTCATGAATGATATTTTCAGGGATTTTGTGGATAAATTTCTGATTGTTTATTTGGATGATATCTTGATTTTTTCCAATGACTGGGACTCTCATGTGAAACATGTTCGGACTGTGTTCTAGATTTTGAGAGAGAATGCACTGTATGTGAAGGGATCAAAGTGTCTTTTTGGCGTACAGAAGGTCTCATTTCTGGGATTCATTTTGTCTCCGTCTGTTATTGAAATGGACCCGGTCAAGGTTCAAGCCATCTGTGATTGGGTCCAACCTACTTCATTAAAGGCTCTTCAGAGATTTTTGGGTTTTGCCAATTTTTATCGTAAATTTATTGGTAATTTCTCCGGTATCGTTAAACCATTGACTGATTTGACCAAAAAGGGTTCTGATGTGGTGAATTGGCCTCCTGAGGCAGTCTCTGCGTTTCAGGAACTTAAGCAGAGATTCACTTCTGCTCCTGTTCTACGGTAGCCTGATGTTTCTCTACCGTTTCAGGTGGAGGTTGATGCCTCTGAAATTGGGGCAGGTGCCGTTTTGTCCCAAAGAGATCCAGAGACCTCTAAGAGTAACCCTTGTGCCTTTTTCTCTCGAAAATTTTCTCCAACTGAACGTAATTATGACGTGGGTAATCGGAGTTATTGGCAATGAAGTGGGCCTTTGGAGAGTGGAGACATTGGCTGGAAGGAGTCAAACATCAGGTGGTGGTCCTCACGGACCATAAGAATCTGGTTTATCTTGAATCAGCCAAGCGACTTAATCCTAGACAGGCCAGGTGGGCCTTGTTTTTCACATGTTTTAATTTTGTGGTTTCTTTTCTTCCTGGCACTAGGACTGTTAAGGCGGATGCCCTCTCGAGGAGTTTCTGTCATGAGCTGCTTTGTTTGTGGGATTTGGTAGTTCAGAGGCTAATCTGGACGGCCTCATTTTGGGATTCTGGGAGGCTTCTTATAGCCTCATTGTGGAGCCATTCCCTGTCGCTTATACTTTGACCCTTGGCCGAGTGTGTGTGACCCTGTGCTTTGTGCTTGTGCTACTTTATGCTTGCTTGGTTTTGACTTGGTTCTGTTCCCATTACGAGTTCTGCCTGCCCCTCCTGTACTGCATTGTTATCTTGTGTATGACCCCTGGCCTTTGTCCTGACAACTCTCTGCTTATCCCTCCTGTACTGCATTGCTATCTCCGTGTATGACTCCTGGCTTATGTTGTGACTATTCTCTGCTCGCCCCTTCTGTACTGCGCCGTCCTCTCTGTGTATGAACCCCGTCTGTCTGACCTGAGTTTCCCTCTTTACTAATCCAGGGTCCCTGTAAAGTCCTGCATTCATCTCTAGCAGCAGGACGCTAAGCCCCGCCCCCTGTGGTCACATGATCGCAGGTCCTTTTACTTACTGCTATCTTCAGTGTCCCCTCTCACCACGCTGTTCAGGTCCCCTCTGCCTGAGCCTCCCCTGCGGCATTTGACCCCGGGCCCTTCCACAGTGTGGGTGAGTCACCCTGCTCAGCCGTGGCAGTTCGCTGGCGCTGACAGGATCATGATATTATAAGCGACCGCACATTTTTTTTTTTTTCTTGGGATAGTTGTATGGGTCTTCTGAGCATATTTGCAGCATGGATCCCCTGCAGGGTTTGGCCGATCAGGTCAAGCATCTAACCCAAATGTTCCAAAAGCTCAATGTGGAACAGTGCACGATGGTCCATACCCAACAGCAGTTGATGGACACCGTGCAGGGGGCCGTTGTGACAGGGTCTCCAGGTTCCGGGAGTTGGGACATATCTGTGATATCCCCTGAATCTCCGGTCAAATTGCCTGATCTCTTTTCAGGGGATAAAGAGGAGTTTAGGTCCTTCAAGGAAGGATGTAAGCTTTTTTTTTCTTTAAGGCCCTGCTCCTCTCGGGACGAATTTCAGAGGGTGGGGGTTGTTATTTCTCTACTGCGTGGTACCCCTCAAGCTTGGGCTTTCTCTCTGTCTTCCACCGCCCCCGAGAGAATGACAGTCGATGCCTTCTTTGAGGCCCTGGGCCGCATATATGATGAGCCTGACAGAGTACGTATGGCTGAAGATAAGGTCATGAGTGTGTGCCAGGGTAAACGCTCGGCTGAGTGGTTTTGTGCGGAGTTCCAACGCTGGCAGCAGAGGTCTCATGGAGTGATGCCGCCCTTCGGGGCTTATTCCGCAGAGGCCTATCCGAACGCCTCCAAGATGCTCTGGCCCTCCATCCACCACCTGACACCTTGGAAGATGCCATTACTCAGGCTGTGCGTATGGACCGCAGGCTGCGGGCTAGGGGTGTCATGCATTCCGAGATGTCCCTATTCTCCAGCAGCAAAGAGATCGGTGTCGCTCCTGAACCCATGGAGATTGGCGTCACTTCGGTCAAGGAGATGGAGAGGAAACGCCGCCGGGAAAAACAGCTCTGTTTTTATTGCGGGGAGGCTGGTCATTGGAAAAAGGATTGTCCCTCGTGCCCATCGTCCTCTAAAGCGACGGGAAAACGACTAGGTCTGGGTAGTGGTCGAGGAGGCTGCCCAGACCTTCAGGTACTTTCTTCTTCATGTCCTAAAGTTTTTTTAAGGGTTGAACTGTTGGTAGACAACGTCCGTTTTTTCTCTACAGCACTGGTGGACAGTGGTTCATCACTTAACCTGATCAGCTCTGATGTCGTTTCCCAACACCAGATAGGGACAGTCAGGCTTCCTACACCACTTAAAGTCGTGGCCATTGACTCATCTCCTCTTACCCGAACTGGGATCATTTCTGTGTCTGAAAAGTTTATGTTGAGAATTGGTTCTTCCCACATGGAAGAAATTGAATGTTTTGTCATGGACAAATTACCCTCAGGGCTGGTACTGGGAATGCCGTGGCTTCGGTGCCATAACCCAGTGATTGACTGGGAATCTGGGGAGATTGTTAAGTGGGGGTCCAAGTGTGCTGACTGTTATCATAAATCTATTTGTTGTATGAAAATTGCTAAATCAGTCTGTGTGTCTTCTACTAGTCTGGAGGGTATTCCGGAGTACCTGAGAGACTTTGAGGACGTGTTCTCTGAGAGCGAGGCTGAGGCGTTACCCCCTCATAGGCCATTTGATTGTGCCATCGATCTGATTCCTGGATCCAAATTGCCTAAAGCTCGCCTATTCAATCTGTCTGGTCCAGAGCGCCTTGCTATGAAACAGTACATTTCTGAAAGTCTCCGTAAGGGGCACATAAGACCCTCAGTTTCCCCGGTAGCTGCGGGGTTTTTCTTTGTTAAGAAAAAAGATGGCGGCCTACGTCCCTGCCTCGACTTTCGTGAACTAAATAAAATTACTGTCAGGAACACATATCCCCTACCGTTGATTCCTGATCTCTGTAATCAGCTTTCTGGTTCTAAATGGTTTTCTAAACTGGATCTGAGGGGGGCTTATAACTTAATAAGAATACGAGAGGGGGACGAGTGGAAAACGGCTTTCCTTATGTCTGAGGGGTTGTTTGAGAATCTAGTAATGCCGTTTGGGCTCACCAACGCATCTGCAGTGTTTCAAAATTTTATAAATGTGGTATTTTCGGATCTCATAGGCCGTTTTGTAGTGGTATACCTAGATGATATTCTGATATATTCTGTTGATAGAGCTTCCCATTTGTTGCATGTTAAAACTGTACTTCAGAGGCTAAGAGAAAACCAATTGTATGTCAAACTCGAGAAATGTTCATTTTTTGTTCAGGAGTTGTCATTTCTAGGTCTGATAATTTCACCTCAGGGTTTTCGCATGGATCCCAAGAAAGTGCAAGCTATTGTGGAGTGGGTCCAGTCCAACCAAGGGACCTTAGGGGGATCCAGCGCTTCTTGGGATTTGCGAATTATTATCGCAAGTTCATTAAAGGTTTTTCTCAGGTGACTAAGCCTCTCACGGACCTGACTCGTAAAGGGGCAGATGTCAGAAACTGGTCCTCGTTAGCTAAACAATCATTTCTTACGCTTAAAAACTGTTTCTCATCTGCTCCTATCCTGGTCCAACCGGATCCTTCCAAGCCATTTGTGGTTGAGGTGGATGCTTCCGAGGTTGGGGTGGGGGCAGTTTTGTCGCAAGGTCCAGCTTCTCTGACTAATCTCAGGCCCTGTGCCTATTTTTCTAAGAAATTTTCTCCGGCAGAGAAAAATTATGACGTAGGCAACAGAGAGCTTCTGGCTATTAAGTTGGCGTTCGAAGAATGGAGGCATTTTTTGGAGGGGGCGGCTCACTCTATTACGGTTATCACTGACCTTAAGAATTTGGAATACATCAAATCTGCTAAAAGACTGACTCCCAGGCAAGCCCGCTGGTCACTTTTTTTCTCCAGGTTTCAATTTTCTATTACCTTTTGGCCAGGGTCTAAGAACATAAAGGCTGATGCCTTATCACGTAGTTTTGAGCCGTTATCCGCCCCCGATCCGCCGTCCCCCATTCTTCAACCCAGTCTCGTGGTTGCCGAGGTGTCGTCGGAATTGGAGCGAGAGATCGTAGGAGCTCAATCTTTGGCTCCAAATTCCAAACCTGTTGACAAGTTGTTTGTCCCGCAGCATTTGCGCAACAAACTCCTGTGGGAGTTCCATGATTCGAAGTTGAGTGCACACCCTGGTATAGCCGCCACACGGGAAGCAGTGGCAAGGGTCTTCTGGTGGCCTTTAATGACTTCAGATATCAAGAAACATGTCGCAGCATGTGGTATATGTGCCCGTTCCAAGAGCTCTAGTTGCCGGCCGGCCGGGGAATTGGTGCCTTTGCCAGTCCCAGGAAGGCCATGGACTCACTTGTCCATGGACTTCATTACCAATCTTCCATCATCTCGTGGTAATACTGTAATTTGGGTAGTGGTGGACAGGTTTTCAAAGTTGGCACATTTTGTACCCATGACAAGTTTACCCTCAGCAGAGACGCTCTCTAGGCATTTCCTGTCCCAGGTAGTACGCTTACATGGGGTTCCCACTAATATTGTGTCAGACAGAGGGACTCAGTTTGTGTCTAAATTCTGGCGGGCCTTCTGCAAAAAACTGGGGATATCTCTGTCTTTTTCCTCAGCGTATCACCCTGAAACCAACGGACAAATGGAGCGCACCAACCAGTCGCTTGAACAGATTCTTCGGTGCTTGACTTCTACCCTGCAAAGCGACTGGTCTGATGCCTTACCATTAGCAGAATTCGCCTTCAACAACAGGTAAACCAATCTACCGGTAGGTCACCATTTTTGATTAATTATGGGATGAACCCTCATTTTGGCGAATTTTCTCGAATAGATTCTGGTTGTCCGGGGTGCAGAGGACGGGGTCAATCGTCTTAAGGATCTTTGGACAAAGGTTCGTTTAAATATTTCTAAGACTCAGGAGAAATATAAACGTTTTGCGGATAGAAAAAGGGACTCTGCTCAGACGCTGCTTTGTGGGGATAAGGTGTGGCTGTCTACACAAAATATAAATCTTCGATTGCCCTCCACTAAACTGGGGCCTAAATTTATTGGTCCCTATGAGGTCATTGAAGTAGTGAACCCCGTAACCTACCGCCTCCGTCTTCCTTCCTCCTTAAAACTCCATAATGTTTTTCATAGGTCTTTACTTAAACCCTTGGGTGCGGTGAGGGAGGAGACTGAAACTGCTCCTCCTCCAGTCTTGGTTGAGGGACATATGGAGTTTGAGGTACTACATATTGTGGATTCCAGGCGGGTTCGGGGGTCTTTGCAATATTTGGTACATTGGAGGGGGTATGGTCCGGAAGAGCGGTCATGGGTACCAGCCAGATCAGTACACGCTGACCGTCTGGTTCGTGCGTTCCATGCCCGGCATCCTGGGAAGCCTAGGGGTCCGGAGGCCCCCTGTTGAGAGGGGGGTACTGTCATGAGCTGCTTTGTTTGTGGGATTTGGTAGTTCAGAGGTTAATCTGGACGGCCTCATTTTTGGATTCTGGGAGGCTTCTTATAGCCTCATTGTGGAGCCATTCCCTGTCGCTTATACTTTGACCCTTGGCCGAGTGTGTGTGACCCTGTGCTTTGTGCTTGTGCTACTTTATGCTTGCTTGGTTTTGACTTGGTTCTGTTCCCATTACGAGTTCTGCCTGCCCCTCCTGTACTGCGTTGTTATCTTGTGTATGACCCCTGGCCTTTGTCCTGACAACTCTCTGCTTATCCCTCCTGTACTGCATTGCTATCTCCGTGTATGACTCCTGGCTTATGTTGTGACTATTCTCTGCTCGCCCCTTCTGTACTGCGCCGTCCTCTCTGTGTATGAACCCCGTCTGTCTGACCTGAGTTTCCCTCTTTACTAATCCAGGGTCCCTGTAAAGTCCTACATTCATCTCTAGCAGCAGGACGCTAAGCCCCGCCCCCTGTGGTCACATGATCGCAGGTCCTTTTACTTACTGCTATCTTCAGTGTCCCCTCTCACCACGCTGTTCAGGTCCCCTCTGCCTGAGCCTCCCCTGCGGCATTTGACCCCGGGCCCTTCCACAGTGTGGGTGAGTCACCCTGCTCAGCCGTGGCAGTTCGCTGGTGCTGACAGGATCATGATAGTTTCTTTGCGGACTCTCCTGAGTTATATGATCCTACTGTTATTTTGAAAGAGGGTGTAGTTCTTTCCGCCATCTCGCCCAATTTGAGACTGGCCTTGGAAGGGTTTCAGGAGGATAAACCTGAGCGCTGCCCTATTGGGAAATTGTTTGTCCCAGACCAGTGGAAGAAGAGTGTGATGTCTGAGATTCATTGTTCCGCGTTGGCTGGTCATCCCGGGATTTTTGGTACCAGAGACTTGGTGAGTCGGTCCTTTTAGTGGCCTACTTTGTCTCGTGACATCAGGGAATTTGTGCAGTCCTGTGGGACTTGCTCTCACTCCAAGCCTTCCTCTCGCTCTAGTGGTTTGTTAATGCCATTACCTGTGCCCAAGAGGTCATGGACCCATATCTCTATGGATTTTATTTCCGACCTCCCTGTTTCTCAGAGAATGACCGTTATCTGGGTAATGTGTGATAGGTTTTCCAAGATGATACATCTTGTGCCATTACCTAAGTTACCTTCCTCCTCCGAATTGGTGCCTTTGTTCCTTCAGCACGTGGTTCAGTTACATGGCATTCCGGAGAACATTGTGTCTGACAGAGGAGTCCAGTTTGTTTCCAGATTTTGGAGGACATTTTGTTCTAAACTTGGTGTTCAATTATCTTTCTCCGCTGCTTTTCATCCTCAGATCAATGGACAAACCGAGAGAACAAAACAGACCTTGGAGACTTATTTGAGATGTTTTGTGTCTGCTGATCAAGATGACTGGGTCTCTTTTTTGCCTTTGGCTGAGTTTGCTCTTAATAATAGGGCTAGCTCTGCCACCTTGATGTCTCCATTTTTCTGCAATTTTGGGTTTCACCCTCGATTTTCTTCGGGACAGGCGGAGGCTTCTGTCTGTCTGGGTGTTGACTCTGTTGTGGAGCAAATGCAGCAGATTTGGGACCAGGTAGTGGAGAGGTTGTCTCTCTCTCAGGGGAAGGCCCAACGGTTTTCCAACCGGCATAGGACTGATGGTCTTCGATTTAAAGTGGGGGACTTGGTTTGGTTGTCCTCAAGAAATATCACTATGAGGGTTGCATCTCCAAAGTTTAAGCCCAGGTTCATTGGACCTTATAAGATCATGGAGATTCTTAATCCTGTTTCCTTCCGTTTGCTTCTTCCAGGGACATTTAAGATCCATAACATGTTCCACAAGTCCTTATTGAAGAGGTTTGTCGAGCCAGTGGTTCCTATGGCTGCGCCTCCTGACCCTGTTTTGGTTGAGGGCAATCTGGAGTATGTGGTTGAGAAAATATTGGATTCTCGTTTTTCTAGACAGAAACTCCAGTATTTGGTTAAGTGGAGAGGTTATGGTCAGGAGGACAATTCTTGGGTGTTTGCATCGGACATCCATGCTAGGAGACTGATCCGTGCCTATCACTGAGCTCATCCTGATCGGCCTGGTTGCACAAGTGAGGGTTCGGTGACCCCTCCTCAATGGGGGGGTACTGTTATGAATGTGCTAGAGATGGTTTCTGAGCAGAGGGTCCCTCTGGTGGTTACAGACAGTACTGAACCTTTCAGCGAGGAGTGGCAATCTGGAATCACGGACTGGTCTGATATAAGGGAGGTTCACTCCCATGATGGTTGCCGGTGATCAATTGTTCTTGTCTCAATTGTGGTTCCTGGTTCATTTGGAAGTTTGCTGGAGTCCTGCCTCCATCTCCTGCTTTCAGATAAGATATCGTAAGGGTCTGCGGAACGCACCAAATATTTGATGTAGAGAGGTGCATTCGCAGCTCGGGGTCCACCGTGCAGGCGGAGCCTGCTGCTAGTAAAATGGCACAAGAAGCGAACTCTATTATCCCGCAGAGTCGCCGAAATAAACGCCGTAACGCGCTGTGGCAATATGTGCGAACTCTGCTATTCCACAGAGCCGCTAGAAGGAGTGCCACAGCGCTATATGGTGATGTGTGCGAACTCACTTAACACCAGTGCGTCGCAAAATAAACACGCTAGGGCGCTGTCTAGCATTGAAAGCGAACCCTGTTACGTCACAGAGCCGTTGAGACAAACTTCTGTGTCCTGTCAGGCACCCAGGTACACAGTTGACTGCTATGCGAACATAGAACGTGATCATGCGCTAATGTCCTCGCGGGAATCACCCGCAATCTATGGCGTCTGAACGCCAGACCCTGAATACGGCAATGAAACTCCTCACCGGTTATCTAGGACACCGACCCTGACCAGCTAGCATACCAAACTCCTCACCGATTAAGTCGGTATTCTAGGGGCTTATTTCAGCCGGACCCTAACCACACACACACATGACCACACTAGCGCAAGCATATAATGGTTGATACTAGCGCATGGCGGCTCAGCATTGCCACCCTTTTATAGCAACAGCTACAGGACCTGCCAGAAACAAGTACCAATGAGAAACTGCTCCAAAACACATGCAGTTTCAGGACCTTCCTGGCGGACCAATAGGAGCTGCTGCAGTACCTGAACATGTGACCCCTTATCTCCAATGAGAGATCTTACCCTAGGCATGCTCAGAAGGGGAAACGCAGGACTTCGTCCCAAAGACATCTGCTCCAGCACTGGCTATAATAGCAGATCCAGGAGAGGCAGCAGCAAGTCTCTGCACAGCACTGGAACGGGCAAGACGCTGGGACCAACGTCTCTGCTGAGCAGGCTCCACTGCGGCGGAGATGAATGGGGGACCGCAGCGGGACTGGTTCGAGACTCCCCTTGTGCAGCAGTGGGAAATCGAACCCTAACATTATCCCCCCTCCTAGGGCCTCGCTGCGCTCAAAGGCAGCGATAAGCTGCGGAGCCTGCGGAGCTCAGCAGGCTCCCATGACCTATCCTCAGGCCCATAACCCCTCCAATCCACCAAATAAAACTTTTTGCCACGCACCACCTTGCACCCCAGAACAGCATTCACCTCATAATCGTCCGTAGATGAACCCGTTGTCCCGGCAGATGACTCGGAAAACCGGGACAAGTATATGGGTTTCAGGAGGGAGACATGGAATGTGTCGGTTATACCCAGGCGTGGCGGAAGGGCTAACCGGTAGACCACATGATTGACCTGTTCAAGGACCTTGAAGGGACCCAAGAAGAAAGGTGCGAACTTAGTGGTCTACGCGCAGCCTGATGTTACGGGCGGAGTGCCATACTAAATCGCCAAGGGCATAAGTCGGAGCGGGGCGCCGATGTGCGTCGGCGGATGACCTCATTCTCTCCTTGGAGGCCTGAATGGCATCCTGAGTGCGGTCCCAAATGTCCCGTGCCTCCACAGCCCAGTCTGCCACCCTGGAGTCGGCGGAAGACACCGGCATAGGTACGGGAACCCGTGGATGCTGACCGTAATTAAGGAGAAATGGGGTTTGTCCAGTGGAATCAGCCACAGCGTTGTTTAATGCAAACTCCGCCCACGGTAATAAGGATGCCCAGTCATCCTGCCTAGCTGAAACAAAATGTCGCAGATATGTGACCAAGGTCTGGTTGGCCCTCTCTACCAACCCATTCGTCTCGGGATGATAAGCAGAAGAGAGATTTAACTCAACACTGAGAAGGCGACAAAGCTCTCTCCAGAACCGAGACGCAAACTGGAGACCCGATAGCTGACAATTTTGTCCGGCAAACCGTGTAAGCGGAAGATATGTTTGATAAACAGTGTCGCCAAGGCCCGTGCAGAAGGTAACCGGGGTAGCGGCACCAAGTGCACCATTTTAGAGAAGTGATCGGTGATAACCCACATGATGGTAAACCCACGAGATTTGGGCAAGCCTACCACAAAGTCCATCCCGACCATTTCCCAAGGCCTGTCTGCCACCGGCAATGGGTAAAGTAACCCAGCTGGCCGTTGACGAGGGGACTTATTTTTGGCACAGGAAACACATGCCCAAATATAGTCTCCAAAGTCCCGGACCATATGCGGCCACCAGTATGTCTTTGCGAGTAGCTCAGATGTCCTTTTTTTTCCAAAATGTCCACCCACCCTGGACGAATGGGCCCAAGAGAGAACCTCCGGTTGCAAATTAGATGGTACAAAGGTCTTGCCCGGAGGGACAGACTCTAGCGAGACCGGAGCTACAGTTCTCAGGCTCTCAGAGGGGACAATAAGGCGTGGCTCCCCTCCTCCTCCACAGAAGACACAACGGAGCGAGAGAGAGCGTCAGCCCGAATGTTCTTCTCTCCCGACAGAAAATGGAGGGTGAAGTGAAATCGGGAGAAAAACAAGGACCATCTGGCCTGACGGGAATTTAGCCGCTGGGCAGTCTGTAAATACACCAGATTTTTGTGATCCGTGAAGACTTTGAAGGGAAAGCGAGCCCCCTCCAACAGATGTCTCCACTCCGAGAAGGCCAACTTCATTGCTAGCAACTCCCTGTCCCCGATGGAATAATTCCTCTCCGCTGGTGTGAAGGTCTTGAAGAAAAAGAAGCATGGGTGCTTCCGACCTTGAGCATCCTTTTGGAAGAGGACTGCTCCAGCACCAACGGATGAGGCATCCACCTCCAATATAAATGGCTTATCAACATCGGGGCGATGTAGGATGGGAGCGCTAGCGAAATGGGACTTAATAGACGTGAAAGCCTTGGAGACCTCTTCAGACCACAATTTGGGATTTGCTCCCTTTTTGGTGAGGGTTACCACGGGAGCTACCAAAGTTGAGAAGTGAGGGATAAACTGGCGGTAGTAATTAATGAACCCCATAAAGCGCTGCACCGCCTTCAGAAAATGGGGTTCTTGACAGTACATCACCGCCTGTAGTTTGGCAGGATCCATAGACAATCCCTGGGCGGAGATGATATAGCCCAGGAAAGGTAAGGACTCCTGCTCAAACACACATTTCTCCAACTTTGCATAGAGGGAATTTGCCCGTAAGAGGTCGAAGACTCTGCAGACATCTCTCCGGTGGGAGTCAATATCTGGGGAAAAGATGAGAATATCATCCAGATAGACTACGACTGATTTGGAGAGCATATCCCGGAAGATGTCATTAACAAAGTCTTGGAAGACGGCTGGAGCATTACAGAGCCCGAAGGGCATCACCAGATATTCATAGTGCCCGTCCCTGGTATTAAAGGCCGTCTTCCATTCGTCCCCCTCACGGATGCGAATCAGGTTAAGCACCCCGCAGATCTAATTTCATAAATACCCTTGCCCCGTAGCCTATCAAATAGCTCAGAAATCAGGGGCAACGGGTATTTATTCTTGACGGTGATGGCATTAAGACCCCTGTAATCGATGCATGGACGTAATTCTCCGTTCTTCTTCTGCACGAAGAAGAACCCCGCCCCTGCAGGTGACACTGACTTCCTAATGAATCCTCTTGCCAGGTTCTCCTGAATATATTGAGACATAGCCTCCGTCTCTGGGAGAGAAAGGGATAGACCCGTCCCCGAGGAGGTTCTGCTCCAGGCAAGAGGTCAATAGGACAGTCATAAGGACGTTGAGGTGGAAGGACTTCCGCAGCCTTTTTGGAGAATACGTCTGCATACGACCAATAGTATTTAGGAAGTGAAGTAAGATCTGCGGGCATCTCTGTAGGGGCCACCTGAATGCATTCCCTCATACATCTGCCTTTACATGACTCACCCCAACCCAATATCCTCCCAGAGTTCCACTCAATGTGTGGGGAGTGGAAACGGAGCCAGGGCATCCCTAACAAAATCTCGTCTATTCCCTTGGGAATGACCAGAAGTGAGATAATCTCCTGATGGGAAGGGGACATTGACAACGTGAAAGGGATGGTCTGATGTGTGATTGGTGAAGGCAGTGTCGACCCATTCACTACTCGAACAGTCACGGGTTTGGCGAACATCACCAGAGGTATAGAGTGGCGGAGAGCGAAGGTAGAAGACATGAAATTTCCTTCGGCTCCAGAATCCACACAAAGCGTGACTATTAAAGTGGATGAGCCAAAATTGATTGTCCCCCTAAAGGACAACTTGGAGGCGTGTACTGCTGTGTCTAGTGAACCCCCCAATGGTTACTAGACGCGGTCGTTTCACGACCGCTGTGGACATTTATTAGCATAATGCCCTACTTGTTGGCAAGCATTACAAGTCACAGATACTCGAGCGGCCCGAGACTTAGGTCTCGCTCGAGAAATCTCCATGGCCTCAGGGGAATCGGACGACTGAATGGAAGATTCAATAGGTCTGGCGAAGGTGGGCGCCAGCCAGAACCTCTGCCTACACTGGGCCCGCTCCAACCTCCGCTCGTTAAAACGGAGGTCGATGCGGGTAGATATTGTAATGAGCTCCTCCAGTGTGGCAGGAATCTCCCTGGTGGACAAGGCGTCCTTCACATGGTCTGCCAGTCCCCTCCAGTACACTTGTATTAGGACTTTATCTGGCCAGTCCAGCTCAGAGACCAGAGTCCGAAATTGGACGGCGAACTGGCTGACCATGGATGAACCCTGGGTGATTGCCAACAGTTAAAGAGCCGTATCGTGGGTGACGCGAGGTCCTAAAAAGACCTGTTTCAGAGTGTCCAAGAAGAGAGGAGCACTCTGCACCACACGATCATCGCGCTCCCACAACGGCGTTGCCCACTCCAATGCCCTGCCCGACAAAAAGGATATGATAAAACCCACTTTCCCCGCTCCGTGGGAAAACGTGCAGCCAGAAGCTCTAGATGTATGGAGCACTGACTGACGAAACCCCGACATTGTTTACTGTCACTGGTAAACTTGTCTGGAAGTGGGAGGCGGGAAATAGTCCGAGCAGGGGTGGCAGAGGACAAACTGGCGACGGCCACACTAGCAGCCTGAACCGCGACTGCGGTAACATCCACAGCTGAGGTTGTGCGCTCTAGAGTCGCGAACCTACCCTCCAGCTGCTGGATATACCTCTGCAGACGCTGATCGTCTGCCATTTTACCTGCTAGACCCTGGCGCTAGTATTATGTAAGGGTCTGCGGAACGCACCAAATATTTGATTTAGAGAGGTGCGTTCGCAGCCCGGGGTCCACCGTGCAGGCGGAGCCTGCAGCTAGTAAAATGGCGCAAGAAGCGAACTCTGTTATCCCGCAGAGTCGCCAAAATAAACGCCGTAATGCGCTGTGGCAATATGTGCAAACTCTGTTATTCCACAGAGCCGCTAGAAGGAGTGCCGCAGCGCTATATGGCAATGTGTGTGAACTCACTTAACACCAGTGAGTCGCAAAATAAACACGCTAGGGCGCTGTCTAGCGTTGAAAGCGAACCCTGTTACGTCACAGAGCCGCTGAGACAAACTTCTTTGTCCTGTCAGGCATCCAGGTACACAGTTGACTGCTATGCGAACATAGAACGTGATCATGCGCTAATGTCCTCGCGGGAGTCATCCGCAATCTATGGCGTCTGAATACCAGACCCTGAATACGGCAATCAAACTCCTCAACGGTTATGCCGGTAATCTAGGGCATCTAGGACACCGACCCTGACCAGCTAGCATACCAAACTCCTCACCGATTAAGTCGGTATTCTAGGGGCTTATTTCAGCCGGACCCTAACCACACACACACATGACCACACTGGCGCAAGCATATAATTGTAGATACTAGCGCATGGCGGCTCAGCATCGCCACAGCTGCAGGACCTGCCAGAAACAAGGACCAATGAGAAACTGCTCCAAAGCACATGCAGTTTCAGGACCTTCCTGGCGGACCAATAGGAGCTGCTGCAGTACCTGAACATGTGACCCCTGATCTCCAATGAGAGATCTTACCCTAGGCATGCTCAGAAGGGGAAACGCAGGACTTCGTCCCAAAGACATCTGCTCCAGTACTGGCTATAATAGCAGATCCAGGAGAGGCAGCAGCAAGTCTCTGCACAGCACTGGAACGGGCAAGACGCTGGAACCGAAGTCTCTGCTGAGCAGGCCCCACTGTGGCTGGAGATGAATGTGGGACAGGTTCGAGACTCCCTTTGTGCAGCAGCGGGAACTCGAACCCTAACAGATATTTTGTGCTTGCTTTTTGCATTGTTTTCTGCACTTTTGTGGAGGTCAGCCAGGTCCCCTCCTGGGGCTTGAGCTCCTCACAGTTTTTCTGCAGCCACTGTTATTTGCTCATTTGCTTTTTCCTGTTTTTTCAGCGGCTGCGGCTTGGTTTTTGTTCACACTGAGATCTGATTTAGTGGGTGGCGAGATCGTGTGATCTCAGTATTTTTGTAATCAGAATTGTTGGATTTTTGTAGGGTTTTCTGGGTTGCAGAAAGTAATCTCTCCTGTCATATCCTATTTAGTCAGCTTGTGGCCCCAGCGTTTGCTCAGTCTATTTTCTGCCTATGTTTGTATTTTCATCTTGTCTAACCGCCATTATATGTTTGGGGGCTTCCTATTTTCTTTGGGGATCTGCTCCGGGGCAGATAGCTTTCATCTTTCTGCCTTTAGGTGTAGTTATCTCTCAGGCTGTGATGAGGCGTCTAGGATCAACGTATGAACGCTCCACGGCTACCTCTAGTTGTGTCGTTAGCTTAGGAATCTGCAACCCATCAGTTACCAACATCTCAGGTATTCGGCTGCCCTGCTGTTTTTCCTGTCCTCCTCAGCTACCGAAACATAACACACAGGACTGCACAAAGTCCCTGACGTCACGAGACAAAGTAGGCCACCAAAAGGACCGACTCACCAACTCTCTGGTACCAAAAATCCCGGGATGACCAGCCAAAGCGGAACAATGAATCTCAGACATCACACTCTTCTTCCACTGGTCTGGGACAAGCAATTTCCCAATAGGGCAGCGCTCAGGTTTATCCTCCTGACACCCTTCAAAGACCAGTCTCAAATTGGGCGAGATGGCGGAAAGAACTACACCCTCTTTCAAAATAACAGTAGGATCATATAACTCAGGAGAGTCCGCAAAGAAACTCCTCGAGAGGGCATCCGCCTTAACAGTCCTAGTGCCAGGAAGAAAAGAAACCACAAAATTAAAACTTGTGAAAAACAAGGCCCACCTGGCCTGTCTAGAAATAAGTCGCTTGGCTGATTCGAGATAAACCAGGTTCTTATGGTCCGTGAGGACCACCAGCTGATGTTTGGCCCCTTCCAGCCAATGTCTCCAGTCTTCAAAGGCCCACTTCATGGCCAATAACTCCCGATTACCCACATCATAATTAGGTTCAGTTGGAGAAAATTTTCTAGAGAAAAAGGCACAAGGGTTATTCTTAGAGGTCTCTGGATCCCTTTGGGACAAAACAGCACCTGCCCCAATCTCAGAGGCATCAACCTCCACCTGAAATAGCAAAGAAACATCAGGCTGCCGTAGGACAGGAGCAGAAATGAATCTCTGCTTAAGTTCCTGAAACGCACAAACTGCCTCAGGAGGCCAATTCACCACATCGGAACCCTTTTTGGTGAGATCAGTCTATGGTTTAACAATACCAGAGAAATTACCAATAAATTTACGATAAAAATTGGCAAAACCCAAAAATCTCTGAAGAGTCTTCAATGAAGTAGGTTGAACCCAATCACAGATTGCCTGAACCTTGACTGGGTCCATTTCAATAACAGACGGAGACAAAATGAATCCCAGAAATGAGACCTTCTCTACGCCAAAAAGACACTTTGATCCCTTCACATACAATGCATTCTCTCTCAAAATCTGGAACACAGTCCGAACATGTTTCACATGAGAGTCCCAGTCATTGGAAAAAATCAAGATATCATCCAAATAAACAATCAGAAATTTATCCACAAAATCCCTGAAAATATCATTCATGAAGGATTGGTAGACGGAAGGGGCATTAGTAAGCCCAAAAGGCATCACTAGGTACTCAAAATGCCCCTCTGGTGTATTAAACGCCTTGTTCCATTCATCCCCATGATTAATGCGAATAAGGTTATACGCCCCCCTGAGGTCAAGCTTGGTAAACCAACTAGCACTTTTCACTCTTTAAATTAGGTCAGAAATCAAGGGTAACGGATTTTGATATTTAACAGTGATTTTAATCAGGAGGCGATAATAAATACACAGCCTCAATGAACCATCCTTTTAGGCCACAAAGAAAAAAAAGGCGCCCAAGGGTGAAGAAGATGGTCTGATATGACCCTTCTCCAAAGACTCCTTGATATAGAATCATATAATCATAGAATAGTAGAGTTGGAAGGGACCTCCTGGGCCATCTGGTCCAAATCCCTGCTCAAAGCAGGATTCTCTAAATCATCCCAGACAGATGTCTGTCCAGCTTCTGTTTGAAGACTTCCATTGAAGGAGAACTCACCACCTCTCGTGGCAGCCTGTTCCACTCATTGATCACCCTAACTGTCAAAAAGTTTTTTCTAATATCTAATCTGTGTCTCCTTCCATTCAGTTTCATCCCATTGCTTCTAGTCTTTCCTTGTGCAAATGAGAATAAAGATGATCCTTCTACAATGTGACAGCCCTTGAGATATTTGTAGACAGTTATTAAGTCTCCTCTCAGTCTTCTTTTTTGCAAGCTAAACATTCCCAAATCCTGCAACCGTTCCTCATAGGACATGGTTTGCAGACCGGTCACCATTCTGGTGGCTCTTCTCTGAACTTGCTCCAGTTTGTTGATGTCTTTTTTAAAATGTGGTGCCCAAAACTGGACACAGTATTCCAGATGAGGTCTGACCAAAGAGGAGTAGAGGGCAATAATGACCTCACGTGATCTAGACTGTATGCTTCTGTTGATACATCCTAGAATTGCATTTGCCTTTTTTGCTGCTGCATCACACTGCTGACTCATGTTAAGATCGCATAGCATCATGTTCAGGTACAGATAAATTAAAAAGGCGACCTTTAGGAAATTTACCACCAGGTACTAACTCAATAGCGCAGTCATAGCTCCTGTGAGGAGGTAAGGATGCAGACTTACTCTCACTAAACACATCCAAAAAGTCAGAGACATTCTGATAATGGGGAAAGGCAGAAAAAACAGGAGTGTCAGTATTAACACATTGGCAGCCCCAACTGGTCACAGACACAGATTTCCAATCCAAAACAGGATTATGAGTTTGTAACCAAGGGAAACCCAGTACAATAATGTCATGCAGATTATACAACATCAGAAATTTGCAGCTCTCCTGATGATCTGGTTCAACCCTCATTATCACCTGAGTAGAAAACTGGGGTTTATTCTCCACCAAAGGGGTAGAATCAATGCCCAGTAGAGGAATAGACTTTAGCAGGGGTATCATGGAAACCCACAACGTTTGGCAAAGTCAAAATCTATCAGGTTAATAGCTGCTCCTGAATCAACAAAATCCTGAGCCGAAAATGTGACAGGGAGCAAATCAGGGTAACAGTCAACAGAAATTTAGTCTGAACACTACCCAAGACAACTGAGCGTGCAAAACATCTTCCCCGCTTAGGTATGGGGATCCTAGGTTCCACAACCGGCAACCCAGCAAGATAGGTAGCAATACTCTGAACCTCAGTGGCAAGCTGCTCCACACGGCCAGACAACTGTGCAAACTCCATTGAGGAAAAAAATCCTCCTCAGCATCCAGAGAAAAAGAGGGAAAAAATGCAAGAAACAGAAAAAAAATTCTGACAACTCCCTTTTTTCTTTTTCCTTTCACTATTTTTCCCTTCTGTTGAGTACCATATAATTTTCAGTTTGGCCGGTAATTCTGTTATGTTTCGGTAGCTGAGGAGAAATTGCAAAAAATAGCCAAAGAAGCAATACACCAGAGAGGCTGGAAACTATTGGATTGCAGGACCCTGAACTAACCGCAACACTAGAAGTAGCCGTGGAGCGTACCTACGGTGATCCTAGACGCCTCGTCACAGCCCGAGAGATAGCTACACCTAAAGGCAGAAAGATGAATACTATCTGCCCCGTAGCAGAATCCCCAAAAATAGGAAGCCCCCAAACATGTAATGGCGGTTAGACCAGAAAAAATACGAACACAGACAGAAAATAGAATGAGCAAACGCTGGGGCCCAATCTGTCTAGATAGAAAAGTATAGGAAAGAATTCTGACTGCATCCAAAAAAAACCCTGACAAAAATACCAACACTTCTGATTAATAAAAAAAACCTGAGATCACATGATATCTACCACCTAAATCAGATCTCTGGTGTAACACACAGTAATTCAGCAAATAAAAAGTGACATAGGAACAGAGCAAAAGTGCAAACACAAACAGAGCACAATTGAAGAGCCAGGCCACTAAAGGGGACCAGGCTAAAGTCTACTGCTAAGCAGCAAACAAGCAAGGAAAATCCAACCAGAGGAAAAAAAAACAACAAATCACTTATCTGAATGAGAGCAGGAATGCAAGCTGAGCTCCAAGCAAGACCAGGAGGAACAATTGATTACCGGCAAGGCTGAAGGGAGTTCAGGTCACTTATATCAGACCATTCAGAGCCAGCTGAAGGCCATTCAGCAATCAGTTCATTACCCTCAGCAACCACCAGAGGGAGCCCCAGCTCAGAAGTCTCCTCCAGAGTATTCACAACACGGATCTTTATGGGAAGGAAACAATGTTTCTCTTTAGCCTTCCTCACTTTGGGAGAGACAGTCACAGATAGGGAATGAAAGACAGCACTCACAGAAAAACTGGACTCAGAAGCAACAGATTCAGCATCCTGATCTTCATATTCCCCTACAGCAGGTAGTATCTTTCAAGGCCGCTTGAGAAGTTTAATAAGGAAGTGATCTGACTGACCGCAGTAAATACACAAACTTTCCTGAAAACGATTGTCGATGTGCTCGTTACTCTCACGCCGCTGTAAGGCATCCACTTGCATGGGAGTTGGTTCAATTTCCAAAGAGGATTTACCTGCAGGTTCTTTAGGAGAAAAGGGAAAGCTGGAGACACGATGATAGGCTGCAAATCTCTCCTGTCTACGCTCAGTAATGCTTATGTCAATGAACACACAATGCTGTATGAATGCCTCTAACTCTTGCGGCGCATCTGCATGTTCTAACTCATCCATAATCACACTAGAAAGTCGCCTCTTAAAAATGGGTAATTGGGCATAACAGTCCCAAACCTTATCCACCGCCAGCCGTCTAAATTCAGTAGCGTATTCAAACACAGAATGCTTACCCTGACATAATGATAACAATGCTGTAGTGCAACAATTAAGATCATCAAACATCATAGACATTGCAGCAAGAAAATCATCAAGGTTATTCAAACGAGGGTCACGAGTCTCAATTAGCGGGTTCGCCCACGCGAGAGCTGGGGAGGTAAGTAACTTCTCTATACTTAACCCCTTAACGACCGCCGATACGCCTTTTAACGGCGGTCATTAAGGGTACTTAAACCACAGCGCCGTTAATTAACGGAGCTGTGGAAAAAGCCTATAGCACCCCCAGAGGCGCATTTTCTCCGGGGTCTTGGCTACCGGGGGTAGCTGAGACCGCAGAGAACATGAATCGGGTCGGTTTTTACCGACACCGATGTTGCGATCGCCGTTATTAACCCTATAATGGCGATTGCAACAAAAAAAAAACAACAATGTGCCATTTAATTTCTCTCTCCTCTGATGTCATCGAACATCAGAGGAGAGAGAAAAAGGGTCCCCGGGACCCCCACTGTGGCACCCCGAACCCTCATTATGGCCCCAGGGCCCTCCGGTGTCTCCCGGTGCTGGCGCCATGCTGCAAAATGGCGGGCGCATGAGTGGTGCGCCCGCCGCGAGGTGACGGGGGATGGGCGATATTCTCTGGGGTCTCGGCTGCCTGGGGTAGCCGAGACCCCAGAGAACATAATAGGGGCCCCCCCAGTCACCACTCTTTTGCGATCGCCATATACCGGCGATCGCAAAAGAGAAATCACAGCCGCGATCCCTGCCTGTAAATTTCTCTCCCCTTTGATGTGATCGCACATCAGAGGGGAGAGAAATAGTGTCCCGGGACCCCCGATCTCCCCCCCTGTACCTGCAGGGGTCCGTGTCCTCCGATCCCTCCCGCTGTGCGGTCCGATCCTCCCCCTGGCCTCCAGTCCAACCCTGGCCTCCGTTCAGGCCGACTTCTTCTTCCAGTAAAAAAAAATGGCGGGCGCATGCGCAGTGCGCCCGCCGAATCTGCCTAGCGGCAAATTCAAAAAATGATTCATTAATTCTCTAAAAGTACATTTTGATCACTGTGATAAACTATCACAGTGATCAAAATAAAAAAAACAGTACATAACCCCCCATTTATCACCCCCTTAGTTAGGGACATTAATAAAAAATAGAAATTATATTTACTTTCATTTTTCCATTAGGGTTATAAGTAGGGTTAGGGTTTATAATTAGGGTTAGGGTTAGCATTAGGGTTAGGGTTAGCATTAGGGTTAGGGTAATAATTAGGCTGGGTTCATAATGCGTTATGGCAGTCTGTTAGACGGACTGCGTTACACCGCGGTATAACGTGGTGTAACGCAGTCCGTTAACGCTGCCATTCACCTCCATTTGAGGCATGCGTTTGCGACGTGCCATCATTCAGTGACGGAGCCTCGGATGCGGGCTGCAGCATCTGGGCTCCGTCACCGCTAGCGCAGATGAATCATCTGCTGATTCCTCTGCGCTAGCGGGTATAGCATAACGCGATCGTGTTATGCTATATAAGTTACCAGCCCGTCAACGCTAAGTGTTGAACGGGCTGGTAAAACGCAAAATGAACCCAGCCTTAGGGTTAGGGTTATAATTAGGGTTATAATTAGGGTTAGGGGTTACAATTAGGGTTAGGGTTAAAATTAGGGTTAGGGTTACAATTAGAGTTAGGGTTACAATTAAGGTTAGGGTTACAATTAGGGTTGGAATTAGGGTTGGGATTTAGGTTAGGATTAGGGTTGGGATTAGGGTTAGGGGTGTGTTGGGGTTAGGGTTGGAGCTAGAATTGAGGGATTTCCACTATTTAGGCACATCAGGGGGTCTCCAAACACGACGTGGCGTTCAAAAAGTCAAATGGCGCTCCCTCCCTTCCGAGCCCTGCCGTGCGCCCAAACAGTGGTTTACCCCATCATATGGGGTATCAGCGTACTCAGGACAAATTGCACACCAATTTTGGGGTTCTAATTTCTCCTGTTACCCTTGGGAAAATAAAAAATAGCTGGCTAAAATAATCATTTTTGAGAAAAAAAAATGATTTTTTATTTTCACAGCTCTGCGTTTATAAATTTCTGTGAAATACTTGGGGGTTCAAAGTGCTCACCAAACATCTAGATAAGTTCCTTAAGGGGTCTAGTTTCCAAAATGGGGTCACTTGTGGGGGGTTTCTACTGTTTAGGCACATCAAGGGCTCTGCAAACACAACATGACGCCCGCAGAACATTCCATCAAAGTCTGCATTACAAAATGGCACTCCTTCCCTTCCAAGCACTCCCATGCGCCCAAACAGTGGTTTCACCCCACATTTGGGGTATCAGTGTACTCAGGAAAAATTGCACAACAACTTTTTGGGTCCAATTTCTCCTGTTACCCTTGGGAATATAAAAAAAATAGCGGGCTAATGAATCATTTTTGAGGAAAAAAATGATTTTTTATTTTCACGGCTCTACGTTTATAAATTTCTGTGAAGCACTTGGGGGTTCAAAGTGCTCACCACACATCTAGATAAGTTCCTTAAGGGGTGTAGTTTCCAAAATGGTGTCATTTGTGGGGGTTTCCACTGTTTAGGCGTATCAGGGGCTCTCCAAACGCGACATGGCGTCCAATTTCAATTCCAGCCAATTTTGGTTTGAAAAAGTCAAACGGCGCTCCTTCCCTTCCAAGCCCTGCCGTGCGCCCAAACAGTGGTCCCACCCCACATATTGGGTATCAGCGTACTCAGGACAAATTGGACAACAACTTTTGTGGTCTAATTTCTCCTGTTACCTTGGGAAAATAAAAAATTGGGGACTAAACGATCAGGTTTGTGGAAAAAATATGACTTTTTATTTTCATGCCCGGGAGTTATAAACTTCTGTGAAGCACTTGGGGGTTCAAAGTGCTCACCACACATCTATATAAGTTCCTTAGGGGGTCTAGTTTCCAAAATGGTGTCACTTGTGGGGTGGTTTCCACTGTTTAGACACATTAGGGCTTCTACAGTCATGGCCAAAAGTTTTGAGAATGACACAAATATTAATTTTTACAAAGTCTACTGCTTCACTTTTTCTAATGGCAATTTGCATATACTCCAGAATGTTATAAAGAGTGATCAGCTTAACAGCAATTACTTGCAAAGTCAATATTTGGCTAGAAAATGAACTTTATCCCCAAAACACATTTCAACATCATTGCAGCCCTGCCTTAAAAGGACCAGCTAACCTCTTTTCAGTGATTGCTCCATTAACACAGGTGTGGGTGTTGATGAGGACATGGCTGGAGATCAATCTGTCATGATTAAGTAAGAATGACACCACTGGACACTTTAAAAGGAGGGGTGCTTGGCATCATTGTTTCTCTTCTGTTAACCATGGTTATCTCTAAAGAAACACGTGCAGTCATCATTGCAATGCACAAAAATGGCCTAACAGGGAAGAGTATCGCAGCTAGAAAGATTGCACCTCAGTCAACCATCTATCGCATCATCAAGAACTTCAAGGAGAGAGGTTCCATTGTTGCCAAAAAGGCTCCAGGGCGCCCAAGAAAGACCAGCAAGCGCCATGACCGTCTCTTAAAAGTGTTTCAGCTGCGGGATCGGGCTACCAACAGTGCAGAGCTTGCTCAGGAATGGCAGCAGGCAGGTGTGAGTGCATCTGCACGCACTGTGAGGCGGAGACTCTTGGAGCAAGGCCTGGTCTCAAGGAGGTCAGCAAAGAAGCCACTTCTCTCCAGAAAAAACATCATGGACAGACTGATATTCTGCAAAAGGTACATGCAGTGGACTGCTGAGGACTGGGGTAAAGTTATTTTCTCTGATAAATCCCCTTTTCGATTGTTTGGGACATCAGGAAAACGTCTCATTCGGAGAAGACAAGGTGAGCACTACCACCAGTCTTGTCTCATGCCAACTGTTAAGCATCCTGAAACCATTCATGTGTGGGGTTGCTTCTCAGCCAAAGGAATCGGCTCTCTCACAGTCTTGCCTAAAAACACAGCCATGAATAAAGAATGGTACCAGAATGTCCTCCAAGAGCAACTTCTCCCAACCCTCCAAGAGCAGTTTGGCGATCAACAATGCCTTTTCCAGCATGATGGAGCACCTTGCCATTAAGCAAAGGTGATAACTAAATGGCTCAGGGAACAAAACATAGAGATTTTGGGTCCATGGCCTGGAAACTCCCAGATCTTAATCCCATTGAGAACTTGTGGTCAATCATCAAGAGATGGGTGGACAAACAAAAACCTAAAAATTCTGACAAAATGAAAGCATTGAATGTGCAAGAATGGACTGCTATCAGTCAGGATTTGGTCCAGAAGTTGATTGAGAGCATGCCAGGGAGAATTGCAGAGGTCCTGAAGAAGAAGGGTCAACACTGCAAATATTGACTTGCGGCATTAACTCATTCTAACTGTCAATATAAGCTTTTGTTACTCATATGTTTGCAATTATATTTCTGTCTGTGATAAAAACATCTGTCAAACACGCATAAAAACCAGAGGGCAGCAGATCATGTGAAAATATAATATTTGTGTCATTCTCAAAACTTTTGGCCATGACTGTAGTGCCGTTGCCCATTATAGAGTTGCCTTTTGACCGTATTGCCATGGACCTTGTTGGGCCACTAATTAAGTCCGCCAGGGGGTACCAATACATCCTGGTAGTGATGGACTATGCAACATGGTACCAGGAGGAGGTACTACTGGAAACTCCCCTGACGGATGTATAGCCCAAAAGCTAGTCCATATTTTCTCTCAGACAGGCCTGCAAAATTAGATCCTGATAGACCGAGGAACTCCTTTCATATCTAAAGTGATGAAGGAGTTGTGTAAGGCTCTCCAGATTACACAACTTAGGATGTTGGTGTATCATACACAGACGGATGTCCTGGTGGAGAGGTTTAATTAGACCTTGAAGTCCATGCTTAAGAAGGTCGCAGAGAAGGATGGCCGAAACTAGGATTGCCTACTACAGTACCAGCTATTCTCTCACCTTCTAGCTGCTATATGAACGGCACCCTTAGGGACTTCAGGATATTGTAAAGGAGACCTGGGAAGCAGAGACTACACCCACAGGAGCATCATTGAACATGTGGTCCAGATGCAGGACAAGATCATGAGGATGATGCCAATTGTGAAGTATAGCCTCCTTCAAGTATAAGAGGCCCAGGCAAGGGTCTACAATTGTTCAACAAATCTGAGACAGGTTAGCCCTAGGGACAGGGTATTGGTGTTGGTCACAATGGTCTAAAGTACATTTCTGGTCAAGAAACAGGGCCATACAAGATGGTAAAAAAGCTTTGTGACGCCAACTACAATCTCCACCAGCCAGGGAGAAGAAAACCCTACCAGATATATCACAACAGCCTACTTAAAACATGGCGAGACAGGGAACCGATGAAAGCTTTGTGCCTGGTGCCAATCCTGAAGCCAAGGTCGAGGATTTCACAGTGACAGAGACACTTTCACCAGACCAGAAACACTGGCTTAGAACTGATTCAGTGGAATTGGGACCTGTTTTCGGAGTTGCCAGACTGTATGCAGGTTGTTGAGCATGAAATCCTGATGAAACTGCATTCGCTGGTGAACCAAAAACTGTATCAAATTCTCAAAGCACAACATGAGGTGATTTCAAAGGCGGTGAGGAGAATGCTGAGCCCGGACATTATTGAGAAGTGAGAGGGCGGTTGGTACAGAGCCATTTTTCTAGTGCCAAAGCCAGTTGGAAAATAGTGTTTATGTAACAATTACAGTAAGCTAAATGAGACATCCAAATTTGTCATATATCCGATGCCCGACATCGATGAACTCATTGAGAGGCTAGGGTCAAGCAGGTATATCACTACCCTGGACTTAACAAAAGTGTATTGGAAAATCCTCCTGTCCCAAAGTGCCAAGGAGAATACAGCCTTCTCTATACCTGTCGGTTGCTTCCAGTATATCAGAATGCTGCTTTGGCTGCAAGA
>JARQOD010010852.1:0-25699 GCA_033576555.1 Oophaga sylvatica
GTCGCAGGATGAGACTTTTAAAAAAGTAAAAAAAAACTGTGTTTTTTTTTTTTATTAAATTAAAAAATTTTTTTATGAACATTCACCCGTCCGGGTACATCAAAAATTTTAACTATTTACTTACAGGGCCCCTTTCCCGGGTTATTTATAATTCTTTGGCAGGGGTGTTCCAGGTCCCACCTGGTACTCTTTGATGCTTGCCAAACATCCGAACCCCAAGGCCACCAGGACCGATAAATCGTGGGGCCCGTAAGTCAAGTGTTGCCCCCGCTATCTGTGTCTGTGTGGCCACCTCTTTCGTCTCCTCCGGGTCTGGAACCCATTCCCGGACTGAACGAACCCCGGGGGCAAAAAGGGGGCGGGTACAGGCCACTATCTTATCATGTCCATAGCTGGGGCTGCTGAGGAGACCACTGAGGGAGGGCGGGGAGATTTACGGCGTGGGGTGGGCACTTGTGCAGAGGCCTGGATGTGGGAGGCTGAAGGCTCCGAGGGTCTCACGGTTCCTGACACTCTGGGGACAGGGGGTCGCACCTGGTGACATTTTAGGGCATACCATCCATTGTAACCCCAGTGTCGGGTGTAAGTTACCAAGTCTCCTGGCAACAGGTCCCTCCCCGGGTGTCCTTCTGGGAGGTGAGTCTCCACGTCCCGCCGGGTCACAAACACTTCTAAATAAAGTCCAGGCTCCTGGATGAAGCCCCAACCAGCTTTCAATTTAAAGCTCCGTACTGCACCCTTACGCCGCGGCTCCCTCACCGTACTTTTATCTTTTCTCATCCGGTCCTTATCTGCCCGGTCCTTCTCGATGTGTCGTTGGTGAAGCTTCTGGGATTCGCGCTGCTCCCTTTGTCGCTCTGCTTCTCTCTCCGACGTCTCCACTCTTCTCCTGACGCCGGTTGTAATTCTCCTCCACCAGCATCTCCATGTCTCCACCATCAAACTGCAGCTTACGATGTCGGTTTGCGGCAGCTCTCCTGGCGCCCGACAGTCTGGCGGCGCTCACTTGTGGAGGAAGCAGCCGGCTCTGGAACAGATGACAGTCGGGGCTCCGGTACAGACAGGTAGACCTCTGGTGCCTGCGCGGCCTCCTCCATGAGGACGGGTGTCGCTTCTTCTGTCTCAGCGACGGGGGCAGACAGCGGGATCTGGGGTGCTGCCGGTGCAGCATTTTTTGCAGGAACGGGTGCCTCCACTGCGACAACGTCAACCGGATCACATTGCAAGGGCTGGGATGCCCGCACGGACTCCTCTACTAGAACGGGTGCCTCACCTTCCGGTACAGACACTTCAGGTAAGAGGGATTGGCGCCGCTCCAAGTTTAGTTTTAGGGCACGCCAGCTGGCTTCCATCCTGGCGACCTCCTCCGGTGCCGGGCCAGGCCTCTTAGGGTATCCTCCGCTTCTTGCAGCGTAGGAGGGTTTCCAGGCCGGGTGCCCAACGGTGGTTCCGTGGCGATCGGGTCGCTTCCGTGGGGGGAGAGCTCTGACTGCTCCATCCCTTCACACTTTGCTCGTGTCCATTAGCCATCTCTGCCAAGTCACATGTGTCATTAGCATCTGGAGAGGGCCCCTCTTTTGTAGTGAGGCGGGACCTTCGTGTTAGTTTCCGCACACTGAGGAGGATGAGGAGGCGGAAAATCAAGAGCTGTGGGGCACGATCTTACATTGCAGTACCATTTAGAGTGGTCGGTAGTGTTGAGCATTCGATACTGCAAATATCGGGTATCGGCCGATATTGGCTGTATCGGAATTCCGATTCCGAGTTCCAATATTTTCGTCTTATCGGATACCCGGAATCGGATTGTCACTGTCACTGTCAGTGTCCGTCGGTCGGGTCTGTCAGGAGTCAGCGGCACTTACCCCGCAGAAGATCTCCGGCGGTCACGTCCTGCACTGCTTCATGGCCCGCCATCCTTCTCCCCGGCGGTCACATGCAGTTTCTCGCGTAACTGCAGTGACTGCTGGGTAATCGCGGCCGTAAAGCAGTCAGTCCGATGACGTCACCGCCGGGGGAAGCAGGTAATCAGCTGTGCTGCGTTGCAATGACAGGCTCTGCCTGTCATTGCGATGTAGCAGAGCTGGATCGTCGTGGGACTATCGTTATGGACTGCGTCGGACAGGTTGGTATACTGTTGGTTTGTTTTTTTTCTTTTTTTACAGGAGATCGATGGCGTCGCAGGAATGAGAGAGTAATAAAAGAAATGAAAACTGTGTTGTCTCTTTTATTTCATTAAAAAACTTTTTTCTTGCTGTGTCTTTTTTTTATACATTTAATAACTTTGGGATTAATAATGGATCGGTGTCTTATTGACGCCTATCCATTATTAACTGGGCTTATTGTCACCGTGCAATCAACGGTGACAATAACCCCTTATTACCCCGCTTGCCACCGCTACAGGGCAAGTGGGAAGAGCCGGGTAAAGTGCCACAATTGGCACATCTTTTGATGCGCCAAATGTGGGGCTGCTGTAGCCTGGTATTATCAGGCTGTTGAGGGCCAAAATCCATGGGCCTTGACAGTCTTTTAATACCAGGCCGCAGCAGTCTGCATTTTACTTGGCTGGTTAACAAAAATGGGGGGATCCCCACGCCGTTTTTTTTTCGAGGGGATCCCCTATTTTTGTTAACCAGCCAAGCTAAGCAGACTGCTGTGGCCTGGTATTATCAGGCTTGCAAGGTCCATGGATATTGGATCCTTACCAGCCTGAAAACCAGGCCTCAGCGGTCTGCTTCATCTGGCTGGTTAACAAAAATAGGGGGGACCCCACGCCAATTTTTTTCGAGGGGATCCCTATTTTTGTTAATCAGCCAAGATATGCAGACTGCTGTGGCCTGGTATTATCAGGCTGGCAAGGTCCATGGATCTTGGCTCCTTAACAGCCTGAAAATCCAGGCCTCAGCGGTCTGCTTCATCTGGCTGGTTAACAAAAATAGGGGGGACCCCACGCCAATTTTTTTCGAGGGGATCCCCTATTTTTGTTAATCAGCCAAGATATGCAGACTGCTGTGGCCTGGTATTATCAGGCTGGCAAGGTCCATGGATCTTGACTCCTTAACAGCCTGAAAATCCAGGCCTCAGCGGTTTTCTTCATCTGGCTGGTTAACAAAAATAGGGGGGACCCCACGCCAATTTTTTTCGAGGGGATCCCCTATTTTTGTTAATCAGCCAAGATATACAGACTGCTGTGGCCTGGTATTATCAGGCTGGCAAGGTCCATGGATCTTGGCTCCTTAACAGCCTGAAAATCCAGGCCTCAGCGGTCTGCTTCATCTGGCTGGTTAACAAAAATAGGGGGGACCCCACGCCATTTTTTTTTCGAAGGGAACCCTATTTTTGTTAATCAGTTCCCTTGACGTCACTGATTGTGTCCTGGCTGACCTAAAGTGAAAGTGGAAGCAATCAATTAAGCTTTCATTAAGGCCCGTTCACATAGCGATATCGCTACCGAGATCGCTGCTGAGTCACTAGTTTTGTGACGGCAGCAAGTCAAAGCGATATCGCGGGTGACATTCAGCGCACGATTCTGCCTTCCTGTCTCGGAATGTGGAACCCTTTGTCGCTGGTATCATCCCTGACGCACTGTGTCGTGACCTGAAGTGAAAGTGGAAGCAATCAATTAAGCTTTCCACTTAAGGGCCTCTCACATAGCGATATCGCTACCGAGATCGCTGCTGAGTCACTGTTTTGTGAGCAGCAGCAAGCTCACACGATATCGCTGTGTGTGCTTCAGCGACGTCAGCCCCCTGCCGGGTAT
Source organism: Oophaga sylvatica (assembly GCA_033576555.1). NCBI lineage: Eukaryota > Metazoa > Chordata > Amphibia > Anura > Dendrobatidae > Oophaga > Oophaga sylvatica. Next base: position 3,758 of record JARQOD010010852.1, read on the forward strand.
CGCTGTCGTCGCTGAATGTCAGGACCTTTGATCGCTGGTTTCCGCTGACAGGCACACATCGCTGCGTGTGACAGGCGGGAGACCAGCGATCCGCTGGTAACCAAGGTACACAGCGGGTTTCCAGGCGCGGGGCTGTGCCTAGAAACCCGCTGTGTACCTTGGATACCAGCGCCCTGATGCAGGGAGCTGGTATCCAAGGTACACAGCGGGTTTCCAAGCGCTGCGCGGTGCCTGGAAACCCGCTGTGTACCTTGGTTACCAGCGGATCGCTGGTCTCCCACCTGTCACACGCAGCGATGCGTGCCTGTCAGAGGGAAACCAGCGATCAAAAAAAGGTCCTGACATTTCTGCGACGATCAGCGATACCCGGCAGGGGGCTGATCGTCGCTGAATGTCACACACAGCGATATCGCTGGTGAGCTCGCTGCTGCGTCACAAAACTAGTGACTCAGCAGCGATCTCGGTAGCGATATCGCTATGTGAGACGGGCCCTTAAGCGATGTTACCCGCAGTGTCGCTGTCCCAGATCGCTGCCTGAGCTGCCTGTTTGGCAGCTCAGCAGCGATCATGTAGCGATACACCAGCGATCCTGACAAGTGCATATCGTTGTCGGGATCGCTGGTGTATCGTTATGTGACACCCAGCCTTTACTCTCCTGTCAGGCAGGAGAGGAACTCATTCATTTGGGGTTTACTGTGAGGCTGCAGCATTAGCTGCGGTCCCTGCAGTAAACATTAACCCTTTCTGAAGGATTACACCGTGGGACCTGACTGTGCATGGGATAGGTAAGAATAATTTTGCTTTTTTATTTTATTTTTATTACAGGAAATGGTTTTTGCAGTAAAATAAAAGATGGTCAAAAACATGTGTCTTTATTTCATTAAAATGATTTTTAATTAAAGTGTGTGTGTTTTATTTTTATTTCATGCAATAGGATTAATAATTGATAGTTGTCTAATTGACAGCTCTCAATTATTAACCTGGCTTAAGGTCACCTTTCAATAGCAAGGTGGCTTTAACCCATATTAACCCATTCGCCACCGCTACAGGGCAATGGGAATAGACGGGCAAAGTGCCAGAAAGGGCGAATCTAATTATAGATTTGTCTTTCCTGGGGTGTCTGGGGGCAGATGTTAGTAGCCGGGGGGGGCAAAAATAATGGTCCCTCTCTGGGCTATTATTATCTGCCCCCACTCACTGGCTTTGTCTGTCTGGTTGCGAAAATAGGGCGGGAGCCCACGCATTTTTTTTCAGCAATTTTACACCTCATATATATATATACATGTCATTGAATTTGTGACACATTATATATATATATATTTATTTTGTAGTTCATACACTTCTACATAGTATAATAGCCGCTAATTCAATTGCCGGCTTTTGTGAAAATGCAGAACCCGACATGAAATGACACTTGGTGTACATAGGGTTAACCATGTCTTTTCATGTCCTTTGCTATCTAATTTGCACAAACAATTAAATCAGACTATGTGTGCAAAATTTCACACCTGTAGGGGTTAATTAAAGGTGTAAATTCGTAGCAAAAAAGTCCGTTTTTTTTACAACGAATTTACACCTTTAATTAACCCCTACAGGTGTGAAATTTTGCACACATAGTCTGATTTAATTGTTTGTGCAAATTAGATAGCAAAGGACATGAAAAGACATGGTTAACCCTATGTACACCAAGTGTCATTTCATGTCGGGTGACATGAAATGACACTTGGTGTACATAGGGTTAACCATGTCTTTTCATGTCCTTTGCTATCTAAGGCCGGAGTCACACTGGCGACAAAATCGGACGACTGCAATGCGATGAAATATCGCATTGCAGTCGGACCTATGTTAATCTATGGAGCAGCTCCCAGTATCAGATTTTTTGTGGTCCGTTTTAAACGTCCGTGTACAATCGCAGCATGCTGCGATTGTCACCGATTGTCGGTCGACAATCGCCAATGCAAGTCTATGGGAGCGATGAAAAATCTGATTACAAACGGACCACACTGTGTGACTTGCGATGAAATCGCATCGGTGTCCTTTAGAAAAGCCGGCAATTCATCCCCGCCTATACTGTAAAATCACACTGACAGCTTTAATAAAGACTAGAAAGAATAGATATATACACATAGAACACATACATATATATATACATGTCATTGTGACATGTATATATACATATATTTATAGTTCCTAGACTTCTACATACTGTAATAGCCGCTAATTCAATTGCCGGGTTTTGTGAAATCACAGAAGCCGACATGAAATGATACATTGTTTCCACACATTTAACCATGTAATTTCATGTATTTTTATATATGTTTGAAACATACAATTACATGAGTGTATTTGTGCAAAATTTCAGACATGTAGGGGTTAATTAAAGGTGTAATTTCGTTGAAAAAAATGCGTGGGCTCCCGCTGTATTTTCTCCACCAGACAGACAAAGCAAAGCGAGTGGGGGCAGATAATAATAGCCCAGGGAGGGTGCATTTTTTTGTGCCCCCCCTGGCTACTAACATCTGCCCCCAGACACCCCAGAAAGGGCAAATCTATAATTAGATTCGCCCTTTCTGGCACTTTGCCCGTCTATTCCCATTGCCCTGTAGCGGTGGCGAATGGGTTAATCTCACCTTACTGTCACCTTGCAATTGAAAGGTGACCTTAAGGCAGGTTAATGATTGATAGCTGTCAATTAGACAACTATCAATTATTAATCCTATTGAAGTAAATAAAAAAACACACACACTTTAAGAATAAATAATTTTAATGAAATAAAAACACATTTTTTTGACCATATTTTATTTTACACTAAATCCGTGCGAAGCCATTGATCTCTAAAATAAAGAAAAAGAAATAAAACAACATTATTCTTACCTATTCCGCCGATCTGTCACGTCCCACGCTGTAATCCTTCACAAAGGGTTAACTAGCTTTGAGCCAAGCAGTGCAAGTAATCCTGCATGCTCAGCTCAAAGCTCATGAATGAATAAGTTCCTCTCCTGGCGACAGGAGAGGATGTGTTTCATGAATGAAGCTTAATTGATTGTGTCCACTTTCCCTTTAGGTCAGGTCACTACAGTTAAATTGGCAAGAAATCAATTAAGCTCCATTCATGAATCTATTCCTCTACTTTCGCTGGGAGAGGAAGTTATTCATTCAGGGGAATACAGGTCTGAGACAGCATTATTAGCTCTCTGCGACCTTTAACCTGTTAACCCTTTCTGATGGATTACACCGTGGGACCTGACTGTACATCGGATTGGTAAGTATAATTTTGCTTTTTTATTTTATTTTTATTACAGGAAATGGTTTTAGCAGGAAAATAAAATATGGTCAAAAACTGTGTGATTATTTAATTAAACTTATTTTTTATTAAAGTGTGTGTGTTTGATTTTTCTTTCATACAATAGGATTAATAATTGATAGTTGCCTAATTGACAGCTATCAATTATTAACCTGGCTTAAAGTGACCTTTCAATTGCAAGGTCATTTTAACCCCTTATTAACCCATTCGCCACCGCTACAGGGCAATGGGAATAGACGGGCAAAGTGCCAGAAAGGGCGAATCTAATTATAGATTTGCCCTTTCTGGGGTGTCTGGGGGCAGATGTTAGTAGCCAGGGGGGGCACAAAAAAAATGTACCCTCCCTAGGCTATTATTATCTGCCCCCACTCGCTTGCTTTGTCTGTCTGGTGGAGAAAATACAGCGGGAGCCCACGCATTTTTTTTTAACGAATTTACACCTTTAATTAACCCCTACATGTCTGAAATTTAGCACACATATACTCATGTAATTGTATGTTTCAAACATATATAAAAATACATGAAATTACATGGTTAAATGTGTGGAAACAATGTATCATTTCATGTCGGCTTCTGTGATTTCACTGAAGCCGGCAATTGAATTAGCGGCTATAACAGTATGTAGAAGTGTAAGAACTATAAATATATGTATATATATATATGTCACAATGACATATATATATATATATATATATATAGTGCTCTATGTGTATATATCTATTCTTTCTTTTGGCATTTAAATACTATTCTTTTGGATCCATTATATGTCAGTTTTGCAAGCCTGCGAGAAAATCTCGCAAGTCGGATGAAAATCGGATGTTACAAGGTACACACACATGCGATTAAATCGCATCTTTGAAGGAAAATCGGATGCCAGAAGGATGTGTGATGTTTTTATTTTGATCCGATTGTCGACCGTCTAAAACGGACCGATTTTTTGTGGTTGTGTGTGACTCCAGCCTAATTTGCACAAACAATTAAATCAGACTATGTGTGCAAAATTTCACACCTGTAGGGGTTAATTAAAGGTGTAAATTCGTAGCAAAAAAAGTCCGTTTTTTTTACAACGAATTTACACCTTTAATTAACCCTACAGGTGTGAAATTTTGCACACATAGTCTGATTTAATTGTTTGTGCAAATCAGATAGCAAACGACATGAAAAGACATGGTTAACCCTATGTACACCAAGTGTCATTTCATGTCGGGTGCTTCTGTCTTTTCACTGAAGCCGGCTTTACCCGGCAATTGAATGAGAGGATATTTTACTATGTAGAAGTGTATAAACTATACATATATGTATATATATATGTCACAATGACATGTATATATATATATATGTATTCTATGTGTGTATATTTAGTGTTTACAAGGAAAGAATGGGTTTTTTTTAGTTGCGATATTTTGTTCCCATAGACTTACATGGGACTTCCGGTATCGGTATCGGGTATCGCCGATATTTTAGTGATATCGGCGATACCATTCCGATTCCGATACTTTAGGATATCGGAAAGTATCGCTCAACTCTAGTGGTCGGCCATCGTTTTCGCGCCACTGAGTGAGTGTACACCACGAAGAGCACGCCCTTCTTCTTCACCAGTGCCTCGTCGTGACGCAGATATGGCTGAAAAATGGCAAATACATTCTCTGATGATTTTAGCAATTCTCAAGCACAAACCAGTTCAATTCAGGCACACAGGACTCGCTTATAGCGAGCTACAGAATCCTGTTCGTGACGCCCAAGTTGAGTCGCACAGAGCCAGAGGTTTTGGGGGTACTCGGCACCGAGCCCGTCGACTTCTATAGGGTATGTCACGACTTTACCCGGCAATTGAATCAGAGTCTATTTTACTATGTAGAAGTGTATAAACTATAAATATATGTATATATATATATATGTCACAATGACATGTATATATATATATATATATTTATTCTATGTGTGTATATTTTGTGTTTACAACGAAAGAAAGTGTTTTTTTAGTTGCGATATTTTGTTCCATAGACTTACATGGGACTTCCGGTATCGGAATCGGATATCGACGATATTTAGTGATATCGGCGATACCATTCCGATCCGATATTTTTAGATATCGAGCAGTATCGCTCAACACTAATCACGAGACAAGGTAGGCCACCAAAAGGACCGACTAACCAAGTCTCTGGTACCAAAAATTCCGGGATGACCGGCCAACGCGGAACAATGAATCTCAGACATCACACTCTTTTTCCACTGGTCCGGGACAAACAATTTCCCAACAGGGCAGCGCTCGGGCCTATCCTCCTGACACCCCTCCAGAGCCAGTCTCAAATTGGGCGAGATGGCGGAAAGAACTACACCTCTTTCAAAATAACAGAAGGATCAGATAACTCAGGAGAGTCCGCAAGGAAACTCCTCGAGAGGGCATCCGCCTTAACATTCTTAGTGCCAGGAAGAAAGGAAACCACAAAATTAAAACGTGTGAAAAACAAGGCCCACCTGGCCTGTCTAGGATTAAGTCGCTTGGCAGATTCCAGATAAACCAGATTCTTATGATCCGTAAGGACCACCACCTGATGTTTGGCTCCCTCCAGCCAATGTCTCCACTCTTCAAAAGCCCACTTCATGGCCAATAACTCCCGATTACCCACGTCATAATTACGTTCAGTAGGAGAAAATTTTCGAGAGAAAAAGGCACAAGGATTACTTTTAGAGGTCTCTGGATCTCTTTGGGACAAAACGGCACCTGCCCCAATTTCAGAGGCATCAACCTCCACCTGAAATGGCAGAGCACCATCAGGCTGCCGTAGAACAGGAGAAGTGAATCTCTGCTTAAGTTCCTGAAATGCAGAGACTGCCTCAGGAGGCCAATTCACCACATCAGAACCCTTTTTGGTCAAATCAGTTAATGGTTTAACAATAACCGAGAAATTATCTATAAATTTACGATAAAAATTGGCAAAACCCAAAAATCTTTGAAGAGCCTTTAATGAAGTAGGTTGGACCCAATCACAGATGGCCTGAACCTTGACCGGGTCCATTTCAATAACAGATGGGGACAAAATGAATCCCAGAAATGAGATCCTCTGTACGCCAAAAAGACACTTTGATCCCTTCACATACAGAACATTTTCTCTCAAAATCTGGAATACAGTTCGAACATGTTTCACATGAGAGTCCCAGTCATTGGAAAAAATCAAGATATCATCCAAATAAACAATCAGAAATTTATCCACAAAATCCCTGAAAATGTCATTCATGAAGGACTGGAAGACAGAAGGAGCATTAGTGAGCCCAAAGGGCATCACAAGGTACTCATAATGCCCTCAGGGGTATTAAATGCCGTCTTCCATTCATCCCCGTGCTTAATGCGAATAAGGTTATATGCCCCCCTGAGGTCAAGCTTGGTAAACCAAGTAGCGTTTTTCACCCTGGAAAACAGGTCAGAAATCAAGGTTAACGGATATTGATATTTCACAGTAATATTGTTCAAAAGACGATAATCAATACACGGCCTTAATGAACCATCCTTTTTGGCCACAAAGAAAAAACCGGCACCTAAGGGTGAAGAGGATGGTCTGATATGACCCTTCTCCAATGACTCCTTGATATAAGACCGCATAGCGTCATGTTCAGGTACAGACAAGTTAAAAAGGCGACCTTTAGGGAATTTACTACCAGGCACTAATTCAATAGCGCAGTCATAGCTCCTATGGGGAGGCAAGGATGCAGATTTACTTTCGCTAAACACATCAGAAAAATCAATCAAAAAGTCAGGAACATCCTGAGCCTGGGGGGAGGCAGAAAAAACAGGAGTGTTGGTATTAACACATTGGCAGCCCCAACTGGTTACAGACACAGATTTCCAATCCAAAACAGGAATTATGAGACTGTAACCAAGGGAAACCCAGTACGATAATGTCATGCAGATTATACAGAACCAAAAATTTGCAGCTCTCCTGATGATCAGGTTCAACCCTCATTATCACCTGAGTAGAGTACTGGGGTTTATTCTCAGCCAAAGGGGTAGAATCGATCCCCAGTAGGGGAATAGACTTCCGAAGGGGTATCAAGGGAAACCCACAACGTTTAGCAAAATCAAAATCCATCAGGTTAATAGCTGCTCCCGAATCAACGAAAGCCTGAGCAGAAAATGAGGACAGAGAGCACATCAGGGTAACAGTTAATAAAAACTTAGTCTGAACACTACCCAAGACAACTGAGCGTGCAAAACGTCTTCCCCGCTTAGGGCAGACTGAAATAGCATGAGAGGCATCACCACAGTAGAAACATAACCCATTGCGCTTTCTAAACTCATGACGCTGTGCCCCAGAAACCACTCTATCACACTGCATGGATTCAGAAGCAGGTTCACCAGGCAACACTATTCCACGCATACCTCTCCGCTCACGCAAACGTCTGTCAATTTGAATCGCTAATGACAAAGAATCATTGAGACCAGAGGGGACAGGGAATCCCACCATAACATCTTTTACTTTATCTGACAGACCCTTCCGAAAAAGGGCTGCCAAAGCGTCGTCATTCCATTTGGTCAGGACTGCCCACCTACGGAATCTCTGACAGTATAACTCAGCATCATCAAGCCCCTGATTTAATGCCAACAAGGCTTTTTCAGCTTGATCAGTAACATTAGGCTCATCGTACAATAACCCCAAAGCCTTAAAAAATGCATCAACATCACTCAAAACAGGATCCCCAGGTGTCAGGGAAAAAGCCCAATCCTGAGGATCGCCGCGCAGGAGAGAGATGACAATTTGAACCTGCTGCGCTGCGTTCCCTGAGGACTTAGATTTTAAGGCAAAAAACAATTTACAGTTATTTTTGAAATTCAAAAACTTAGCTCGATCCCCTAAAAACAAATCTGGCATGGGAATCCTAGGTTCCACAACAGGCAACCCAGCAAGATAGGCAGCAATACTCCGAACCTCAGTGGCAAGCTGATCCACACGGCCAGACAACCGCGAAAACTCCATTGAGAGAAAAAATCCTCCCCAGCACCCAGAGACACAGAGGGAAAAAAAAAATGCAACAAACAGAAAAATATCTCTGACAACTCTGACAACTCTTTTTTTTTTTTCTTTCACAATATTTTTCCCTTCTGTGAGTACCATACAATTTTCAATTTTTAGGCCGGTGATACTGTTATGTTTCGGTATCTGAGGAGTGCAGGTAAAAAAGGAAATACACCAGAGCAGTTGGAATCTATGAGATTGCAGTAGCCTGACTAACCACCACAATTAGAGGCAGCCGTGGAGCGTTCCTACGTTGGTCCTAGACGCCTCGTCACAGCCTGAGAATCTAACTACACCTAAAGGTAGAAAGAGAAAAGCTATCTGCCCCAGAGCAGATCCCCAAAGAGCATAGAAAGCCCCCAGACATGTAATGGCGGTTAGACAAGAAGAAATACTGACACAGACAGAAAATAGTATGAGCAAACGTTGGGGCCCAAACTACCTAAATAGAAAAGGATAGGAAGGGTACTTACTGCAATCCCAAAAAACCCTGAAAAGCACCAACTCTACTAATTTCAAAAACACCTGAGATCACACGACCTCTACCACCTAAATTAGTTCTCTGGTGTAACAAAATCAGAACAGCAGACACTGAAAAAAATGGAAAAAAGCAAATGTAAAAACATCAGTGGCTGAACCAAACTGAGAGGGCAAAAGCCCCCGGAGGGGACCCTGAAGGCCCCCACAGAAGTGCAGGACAAAATGCAGAAATCAAGCACAAAAACAAAAAGAAGAAAAAGTCTTATCTGTTAGCAGAAATGCAGACACGACACAGCAGGCTACAAAGGAAACAGGAATCAAGGATTGAGACCAGAACAATTGATCACCGGCAACCCTGATGGGAAGGCGACTCCCTTATATAAGACCAGTCAGTAACACCTGATTCCCAATCCTCACAATCTTCACTGGACAGTCCAGTACCGCTAGTAACCACCAGAGGGAGCCTCTGCTCAGAACTCATCTCAAGCCCATTCACAACAGTTCTCCATTCCAGCCGAGAGCACTGCTGCTGCTACTGCTTTACAAAGCAGCTCTGTGCGTCGAGGCAGTGGAGACAGCTCTGCAACACGAGGGAGGACAAGCAGCGTCCTCTGCACAGGGCAAGACCAGTATGTTCCAAATGTGGCGAAGTTTTGTGGCAGCGCCACCAATGTCTACACCATCCGAGACGGCTCCAGTCAGCAGGAGGCAACGTTTCCGTAAGATGGTGACAGACTACAGTTGTGTACTCCCAGATGGCTCTTCCCCATTCAAGTTTTGGGTCTCTAAGCTGGATACATGGCCAGAGCTTAGCCAGTATGCATTGGAGGTGCTGGCTTGCCCTGCTGCCAGTGTATTATCGGAGCGACGTCTTTACTGCTGCAGGTGGTGTAATAACAGACCGTTGCATGCGACTATCCTCCGATAATGTAGAACGGCTTACTTTTCTGAAAATGAACAAGGCATGGATCTCGCCTGAATTTGCCTGTCCGGTTTCCGATTAAATAACTGGTTGGCAACGTTATCCATGTCTCCTGTTATGTTCATCTTTCTACCACCTGAACTGTACTCCCTGGGCTACAACACTGCCAGTTGCTGCTCAGAAGTGTCATGTCCACAGACCAATACACAAGCTATAGTGTTAGTGGGGTTCAGTAACGCCTGCTGTTCCCCTGCTGTGTGTCTGGCAAAAATTAATGCTGCTAACTACAAATTAAAGTTCAAACATCTCATACTAGGCCTCTGCCTACACCCTCCTTGACCCTGGGCTTCAACACCGCCAGTTGCTGCTCAGAAGTGTTGGATGCACATATCAAAACAATCGCTGATGTTTTGTGGGTTTCAGTAACGCCTGCTGTTCCCCTGCTGTGTGTCCGGCAAAAAATACTGCTACCTAGCTACACATGTTGAAAAAAACATGACATGTTAAAGTGGCTAGTGCTACACATAGATATCAGGCTACACCCTTATTTCTAAGCTGTAAACAAGTGAAACGTCACCTTTACAACCATGAAATGATTAGTCTTTGTAACAAATCTGTAACAAAATAATTGTGACATATTATTGCAGATATCCACATGTCTAACACAAATGCTAACACAAAAGCATACTTATGCTATAGGGTACTGATGGTGAACCTTGTCACTCCATAACTTTGACAAATCCAACTCACATCATGCCTCAAATGCTGCAATGTTGGAAGTGCATAATGTGGGTTGAACTTTGACAACAGCTGAAGTGCGAAGGTTATCCTTCAGTGTTCTTGGCTTTTAACCCCTTCATGACCTTGCCATTTTTTGAAATTCTGACCAGTGTCCCTTTATGAGGTAATAACTCAGGAACGCTTAAACGGATCCTAGCGATTCAGAGACAGTTTTTTTGTGACATATTGGGCTTCATGTTCGTGGTAAATTTAGTTCGATAATTTTGGCATTTATTTGTGATAAAAATGGAAATTTGGTGAAAATGTTTAAAATTTGGCAATTTTCAAATTTTGAATTTTTATTCTTTTAAACCAGAGAGTTATGTGACACAAAATAGTTAATAAATTACATTTCCCACTTGTGTTCTTTGCATCAGCACAATTTTGGAAGCAAAAATTTTTTTTTGTAGGAAGTTAGAAGGGTTAAAAGTGGACCATCGATTTATCATTTTTACAGCAAAATTTACAAAACCATTTTTTTAGGGACCACCTCTCATTTGAAGACACTTTTGAGGGGTCTATATGTTAGCAAATACCCAAAAGTGATACATTATAAAAACTGCACCCCTCTAGGTACTCAAAACTACATTCAAGAAGATTATTAACCCTTCATGTGCTGCACAGGAACTAAAGCAACGTGGAAGGAAAAAATGGACATTTTAATTTTTCCAACAAAAATTTTATTTTAGCATCAATTTTTTCATTTTTGCACGGGCAACAGGATAAAATGGATCCTAAAATTTGTTGGGCAATTGCTCCTGAGTACACAGATACCTCATATGTTGTCATAAACCACTGTTTGGGCGCACGGCAGGGCTCAGAAGGGAAGGAGTGCCATTTGACTTTAATGGAAATTATCTTCAATCGTTATCGGACACCATGTCGTGTTTGGAGAGCCCCTGTGTGCCTAAACTTTGGAGCTCCCCCACAAATGACCCCATTTTGGAAACAAGACCCCCTAAGGAACTTATTTAGATGCACAGTGAGCACTTTGAACCCCCAGGTGCTATACAGAAGTTTATAACGCACAGCCTTAAAAATAAAAAATCATATTTTTCCTCAAAAAATGATTTTTTTAGCCCCCTATGTTAGGGTCTGCGGAACGCACCAAATATAAGATGTGGAGAGGTGCGTTCGCTGCCCGGGGTCCACCATGCAGGCGGAACCTGCTGCTAGTAAAATGGCGCAAGAAGCGAACTCTGTTATCCCGCAGAGTCGCCAAAATAAACGCACGCGCTGTGGCAATATGTGCGAACTCTGTTAATCCACAGAGCCACTAGAAGGAGTGCCGCAGCGCTATATGGCGATGTGTGCGAACTCACTTAACACAACTGAGTTGCAAAATAAACACACTAGGGCGCTGTCTAGCGTTGAAAGCGAACCCTGTTACGTCACAGAGCCGCTTGAGACAAACTTCTGTGTCCTGTCAGGCACCCAGGTACACAATGAACAGCTAAGCGAACATAGAACGTGATCATGCGCTAATGTCCTCGCGGGAGTCACCCGCAATCTATGGCGTCTGAACGCCAGGCCCTGAATACGGCAATCAAACTCCTCACCGGTTATGCCGGCAATCTAGGGCATCTAGGACACCGACCCTGACCAGCTAGCATACCAAACTCCTCACCGATTAAGTCGGTATTCTAGGGGCTTATTTCAGCCGGGCCCTAACCACACACACGCATGACCACACTGGTGCTAAGCATATAATGATTGATATTAGCGCATGGCGGCCCAGCCATGCCACCCTTTATAGCAACAGCTACAGGACCTGCCAGAAACAAGGACCAATGAGAAACTGTTCCAAACACATGTAGTTTCATGACCTTCCTGGCGGACCAATAAGAGCTGCTGCAGTAGCTGAACATGTGACCCCAGATCTCCAATGAGAGATCTTACCCTGGGCATGCTCAGAAGGGGAAACGCAGGACTTTGTCCCAAAGACGTCTGCTCCAGTACTGGCTATAATAGCAGATCCAGGAGAGACAGCAGCAAGTCTCTGCACAGTACTGGAATGGGCAAGACGCTGGGACCGACGTCTCTGCTGAGCAGGCTCCACTGCGGCCGGAGATGAATGGGGGACCGAAGCGGGACCGGTTCAAGACTCCCCTTGTGCAGCAGCGGGAACTTGAACTCTAACATTACCTCCCCTCCTAGGGCCCCCCTTCTTTGGGCCTCGCTGCGCTCAAAGGCAGCGATGAGCTGCGGAGCGTGAACATGCTCGGCAGGCTCCCAGGACCTATCCTCAGGCCCATAACCCCTCCAATCCACCAAATAAAATTTTTTGCCTCGTACCACCTTGCACCCAACAATGGTTTTCACCTCATGTTCATCGGTAGATGAACCCGGCGTCCCGGCAGATGACTCGGAAAACCGGGAAATGGCCACGGGTTTCAGGAGGGACATGTGAAAGGTGTCAGTGATACCAAGGCGAGGCGGAAGGGCTAGGCGGTAAACCACCGGGTTCACCTGCTCAAGAACTTTAAAGGGGCCCAAAAAGCGAGGTGCCAACTTGGTGGACTCTACACGTAGCCTGATGTTTCGGGCAGAAAGCCACACTAGGTCACCCGGAGCAAATGTAGGAGCGGGGCGCCAATGGGCATCGGCCGAAGACCTCATCCTCTCTTTGGAGGCCTGAATGGCATCCTGGGTGCGGTCCCAAATGTCCCGTGCCTCCACAGCCCAGTCTGCCACCCTGGAATCGGCGGAAGACACGGGCATGGGCACTGGTACCCGCGGATGCTGACCGTAGTTCAGGAGGAATGGGGTCTGTCCGGTGGAGTCAGCCACAGCATTATTTAGAGCGAACTCAGCCCACGGTAGCAAGGATGCCCAGTCATCCTGCCTGGCAGAGACAAAATGTCGCAAGTATGTGACCAAGGTATGGTTGGCCCTCTCTATCAACCCATTCGTCTCGGGATGGTATGCAGAGGAGAGATTCAACTCAATGCTGAGTAAACGACACAGCTCTCTCCAGAACCGAGACGCAAACTGGGGACCTCGATCACTGACAATTTTGTCTGGCATACCGTGTAGGCGGAAAATATGCCTAATGAATAATGCTGCCAAGGCCCGTGCAGACGGTAACCGTGGTAACGGCACTAAGTGCACCATTTTTGAGAAGTGGTCGGTTATCACCCAGATGATGGTGCAGCCCCGAGACTTGGGTAAGCCCACCACAAAATCCATCCCGACCATCTCCCAAGGCCTGTCTGCCACCGGTAAAGGGAAAAGTAACCCAGCTGGCCGTTGTCGAGGGGACTTATTCTTTGCGCAGGAGACGCACGCCTGAACGTATTCCCTGATGTCACGGGCCATCTGCGGCCACCAGTATGTCCTCGCCAGCAACTCAGAAGTCCTTTTTGTCCCAAAATGTCCACCCACCCTGGACGAATGTGCCCAAGAGAGTACTTCCAGTCGCAAATTGATGGGCACAAAAGTCTTGCCCGGAGGCACAGACTCAAGCGAAACCGGAGTCACCGTTCTTAGGCTTTCTGTGGGGACAATAAGCCGAGGCTCCTCCTCCACCTCCTCAGAGGACACCACGGAGCGAGATAGAGCGTCTGCACGAATGTTCTTCTCACCGGAGAGGAAATGGAGGGTGAAATGGAATCGGGAGAAAAACAAGGACCATCTGGCCTGACGGGAATTTAGCCGCTGGGCTGTCTGCAAATACACCAAGTTCTTGTGGTCCGTGAATACTTGGAAGGGGAAGCGAGCCCCCTCCAGAAGATGTCTCCACTCGGAGAAGGCCAACTTCATAGCCAGTAACTCCCTGTCCCCGATGGAATAATTCCTCTCTGCTGGTGTAAAGGTCTTGGAAAAGAAGAAGCAGGGATGCTTCCGACCCTGGGCATCCTTTTGAAAAAGGACTGCTCCAGCACCAACAGAAGAGGCATCCACCTCTAAGATAAACGGTTTATCGACATCGGGGCGATGTAAGATGGGAGCACTGGCGAAATGCGACTTGATGGAGGAGAACGCCTTGGTGACATCCTCTGACCACAAATTGGGATTAGCTCCCTTCTTGGTGAGGGCTACCAAGGGAGCTACCAAAGTAGAGAATTGGCGATAGTAGTTAATGAACCCCATAAAGCGCTGCACCGCCTTAAGGAGTGGGGTTCTTGCCAATCCATCACAGCCTGTAGTTTGGTAGGATCCATAGCCAATCCCTGGGTGGAGATGATATAGCCCAGGAAAGGTAGAGACTCCTGCTCAAACATGCACTTCTCCAACTTTGCATATAGGGAATTTGCTCGCAAGAGGTCGAAGACCTTGCAGACATCTCTCCGGTGGGAGGCCATATCTGGAGAAAAGATGAGAATGTCATCCAGATAGACTACCACCGAGGTGGTCAACATATCCCGGAAGGTGTCGTTCACAAAGTCTTGGAAGACAGCTGGGGCATTACAGAGCCCAAAGGGCATTACCAGATATTCATAATGCCCATCCCTGGTGTTAAATGCCGTCTTCCATTCGTCCCCCTCACGGATGCGAATCAGGTTATACACACCCCGCAGGTCTAGCTTAGTAAATACCCTTGCTCCCCGAAGCCTGTCAAAGAGCTCAGAGATTAGCGGCAAAGGATACTTATTTTTCACGGTGATAGCGTTGAGACCCCTATAATCAATGCACGGATGTAATTCTCCGTTCTTCTTCTGCACAAAGAAGAACCCCGCTCCCGCTGGTGACACCGACTTCCTAATGAATCCCCTTGCCAAGTTCTCCTGAATATATTGGGACATGGCCTCTGTCTCAGGAAGAGAGAGGGGATAAACCCTTCCTCTAGGAGGCTCAGCTCCAGGCAAGAGGTCGATAGGACAGTCATAGGGGCGATGAGGCGGAAGAGTCTCCGCAGCCTTCTTCGAGAAAACGTCAGCATAAGACCAATAGACCTTGGGAAGAGGAGAGAGGTCTATGGGTATCTCAGTGGTGTTGACCTGCACGCTGTCCCTAATGCATCTGCCTTTACATAAATTACCCCAACCCAGAATTCTCCCTGAAGACCACTCAATATGGGGAGAGTGGTGGCGAAGCCAGAGTAATCCCAACAAAACCTCATCTATACCCTCAGGGAGGATAAAAAATGATATATTCTCCTGATGGGAAGGAGACATAGACAAGGTGAGTGGGACAGACTGATGGGTGATTTGTGAGGGCAGAATTGCTCCGTTCAACACCCGTACCGATACTGGTTCAGCCAGCAACACCAAAGGCATGGTGTGGCGAGAAGCAAAGGAGGATGACATAAAATTCCCCTCTGCCCAGAATCCACACACAGCTTGACGGGTAGGGTGGTAGAACCATGGGTAATTATCCCCTTGAGGAGCACTTTAGGGGCAAAATTCATGGCGTCCAGTGACACTGTTCCTACGGTTACTGGGCGCAACCGTTTATTCAGCCGCTGTGGACATCGGTTGGCAAAATGTCCTGCTGCTGGCAAATATAACAAATCGGGATGGACGAGTGACCCGAGATTTAGATCATGCAGGAGCAACCTCCTGAAGGTCGGGCGCCTGAACAGGCGACTCCAGAGGGGTGGTGAAGGTAGGAGCCATCCGGACACTTTGCCTACACTGGGCACGTTCCAGCCTCCGCTCGTGGAAACGGAGGTCGACGCGGGTGGAAATAGCGATAAGCTTCTCCAGTGTGGCAGGAATCTCCCTGGTAGCCAAGGCATCTTTCACATGACCCGCCAGTCCTCTCCAGAACACGGGAATGAGGACTTTATCTGGCCACTCTAATTCCGAGGCCAGCAGATTGAGTGCCGTATCGTGGGTGACCTGAGGTCCTAGAAAAACCTTTTTCAGAGCCTCCAGAAAACGAGAAGCGCTCCGCACCACACGGTCGTCGCGCTCCCACAGCGGCGTTGCCCACTCCAACGCTCTGCCCGACTGAAGAGCTATCACAAAGCCCACTTGTGCCCGATCCGTGGGGAAACGTGCAGCCAGAAGCTCGAGGTGTATGGAGCAACTGACTCACGAATCCCCGACATTGCTTGCTGTCACCAGCAAACTTGTCTGTAAGCGGGAGGTGGGACAATGTAGGGACAGAGGTGGCAGAGGACAAACTGGCTGCAGCTACGCTAGCAGCCTGAACAGCGACTGCTGTAACATCCACAGCTGAGGTTGTGCGCTCAAGAGCCGCCAACCTACCCTCCAGCTGCTGGATGTACAGCTGTAAACGCTGTTCATCCGCCATTTTACTAGCCAGACCCTGGCGCTAATATTATGTTAGGGTCTGCGGAACGCAACAAATATAAGATGTGGAGAGGTGCGTTCGCAGCCCGGGGTCCACCGTGCAGGCGGAACCTGCTGCTAGTAAAATGGCGCAAGAAGCGAACTCTGTTATCCCGCAGAGTCGCCAAAATAAACGCCGTAACGCGCTGTGGCAATATGTGCAAACTTTGTTAATCCACAGAGCCGCTAGAAGGAGTGCCGCAGCGCTATATGGCGATGTGTGCGAACTCACTTAACACAACTGAGTTGCAAAATAAACACACTAGGGCGCTGTCTAGCGTTGAAAGCGAACCCTGTTACGTCACAGAGCCGCTTGAGACAAACTTCTGTGTCCTGTCAGGCACCCAGGTACACAATGAACAGCTAAGCGAACATAGAACGTGATCATGCGCTAATGTCCTCGCGGGAGTCACCCGCAATCTATGGCGTCTGAACGCCAGGCCCTGAATACGACAATCAAACTCCTCACCGTTATGCCGGCAATCTAGGGCATCTAGGACACCGACCCTGACCAGCTAGCATACCAAACTCCTCACCGATTAAGTCCGTATTCTAGGGGCTTATTTCAGCCGGGCCCTAACCACACACACGCATGACCACACTGGCGCTAAGCATATAATGATTGATATTAGCGCATGGCGGCCCAGCCAGGCCACCCTTTTATAGCAACAGCTACAGGACCTGCCAGAAACAAGGACCAATGAGAAACTGTTCCAAACACATGTAGTTTCATGACCTTCCTGGCGGACCAATAGGAGCTGCTGCAGTAGCTGAACATGTGACCCCAGATCTCCAATGAGAGATCTTACCCTGGGCATGCTCAGAAGGGGTAACGCAGGACTTCGTCCCAAAGACGTCTGCTCCAGTACTGGCTATAATAGCAGATCCAGGAGAGGCAGCAGCAAGTCTCTGCACAGTACTGGAATGGGCAAGACGCTGGGACCGACGTCTCTGCTGAGCAGGCTCCACTGCGGCCGGAGATGAATGCGGGATCGGTTCGAGACTCCCCTTGTGCAGCAGCAGGAACTCGAACCCTAACACCTATTTTTTTATTTTCATAAGGGTAACAGGAGAAATTGGACACCAAAAGTTGTTGTACAGTTTGTCCTGAGTACACTGGTACCCCATATGTGGGAGAAAACTACTGTATGGGCACACGTCGGGGCTCGGAAGGGAAGTAGTGATGTTTTGAAATGCCGACTTGATGGAATGGTCTGTGGGCATCATGTTACGTTTGCAGAGCCCATGATGTGCCTAAACAGTAGAAACCCACCCAAGTGACCCCATTTTTGAAACTAGATCCCCAAGGAACTCCTCTAGATGTGTGGTGAGCACTTTGAATCTCCAAGTTCTTCACAGAAGTTATAACGCAGAGCTGTGAAAATAAAAAATCATTTTTTTTCCACAAAAAAAATTTTTTTAGTCCCCAATTTTTTTTTGAAAGAGTAACTGGAGAAATTAGACCCCCAAAGTTTTTGTGCAATTTTTTATGAGTACGCTGATACCCCATATGTGGGGTTAAACCACTGTTTGGGCACACGTCGGGGCTCGGAATAAAGGGAGGACTGTTTCACTTTTAACAGCCAATCAGAGCGATCGTAGCCACGTAGGGGTTAAGCAAACCCCCCTTGGTGAAGCACAAAGGGTCTTGTGCCTGCATGTTGGGTAACCTTTCAGTGACCCCGGTCACCTGCCCGCAGAACGCATCCTTTCATGACACATACCTGTGTCACAGGTCTGAAGGGGTTAAAGAAAGCATACAAGTAAATATGGCTGTGACACACGCCAGCAGACTACAAGCAGCAGTGGTTGAAGAACTAACAGCGGATCTGCACTCCAAAAAATGAAAACCCAGACTACAGTGAACATCACACAACGTTCAGTAGGTGTGAAAGGCCCCTTTGGTACTCTATAGTGTTTGCAACCTATATATGGATCAGATGGAAGGCTCCACTAATAATTTGAGTTTTTGAAATAGAATGGAGCAGCACCAATTAGAGAAAGATGTCAGGATGAGGCAGGGAGACACACTCAGCAGAGTACAAGCAGCAGTGGGTTGAAGAACTAACTGGAGCGTGATCTGCACTCCAAAAATGAAAACCTCAACTACAGTGAACACTGCACACAACTGTTCCTAGGTGTGAAAGGCCCCTTTGTGTACTTCTATAGTGTTTGCAACCTATTATGAATACGATGGAAGTGCGTCACACTAATAGATTTGAGTTATTTGAAATAGAATGGAGCAGCACCAATTAGAGAAAAATGTCAAGGATAGGCAGGAGAACACACTCAGCAGAGTACAAGCAGCAGTGGTTGAAGACTAACTGGAGCGTATCTGCACTCCAAAAATGAAAACCTCAGACTACAGTGAAACTGCACACAAACTGTTCATAGGTGTGAAAGGCCCTTTGTGTACTTCTATAGTGTTTGCAACCTATGTATTGGATACGGATGGAAGTGCGTCACACTAATAGATTTGAGTTATTGAAATAGAATGGAGCAGCCCAATTAGAGAAAAATGTCAAGGATGAGGCAGGGAACACTCAGCAGAGTACAAGCAGCAGTGGTTGAAGAACTAACTGGAGCGTGATCTGCACTCAAAAATGAAAACCTCAGACTACAGTGAACACTGCACACAACTGTTCAGTAGGTGTGAAAGGCCCCCTTTGTGTACTTCTATAGTGTTGCAACCTATGTATTGGATACGGATGGAAGTGCGTCCACTAATAGATTTGGTTTTTGAAATAGAATGGAGCAGCACCAATTAGAGAAAAATGTCAAGGAGAGGCAGGGACACGCTCAGCAGAGTACAAGCCAGCAGTGGTTTGAAGAACTAATTGGAGCGTGATCTGCACCAAAAATGAAAACCCAGACTACAGTGAACACTGCACACAACTGTTCACTAGCTGTGAAAGGCCCCTTTGTGTACTTCTATAGTGTTTGCAACCTATGTATTGGATACGGATGGAAGCGTCACACTAATAGATTTGTTATTTAATTTAATGGAGCAGCACCAATTAAAAAAAGTCAAGGATGAGGCAGTGGCAGCTCAGCAGAGTACAAGCAGCAGTGTTGAAGAACTACTGGATGCAGATCTGCAACTGCAAAAATGACAACCTCAGACTACGTGAACACTGCACACACTGTTCATAGGAAGCCCTTTGTGTACTCTATAGTGTTTGCAACAAATTGGATCGGATGGAACACGTCCAAATAGATTTATATTTAATGATGGAGCAGACCAATTCACAAATAAAGAGCAGTGGACCGCAGAACTACAACAGCGTGGTTGAGACAACTGGCGACGCACTCAAAAAACTGCACAGAGCTGTGAAAACAACACTGCAAGGAAAAGGATGATTTACACAGCGGTTTCTCAAATAGCCTGCCACAGAACAATTCACAAAAACGCTATCTGTAACTGTCCCCAGAGTCAGCAGAGCAGCGTTTCTGTCCCTAACTGAATTCACAGCACAGTGACGCTAAAATGGCGGCGGCGCCTTTTATAGTGCATTCTGACATCTTTTCAGCATCCAATCACAGCCATGCCATTAGTTAACATGACTGCAGCATTACAGGATGTGCCCACACTCGTAGGATTCCTCATTGGCTGACTAAAAACACAGTGCCTCTCAAAGAATTATGGGGAAATTCCCATTCCGGATACGATAAGGAAAAATACGGAACTAAGTATCGGGAATTCCGAACAGCAATACGCCGATACCCGAACTTGCGGTATCGGAAAGCCAAACTAGTCATGTTCAATGGTAGTGTATGCCTTCCCCTTTTTTCTACACCCCTTTGTTCTGCTCAGCATTTTCTTACAACCACTTCCAGGCAAACCACTTCTCTTTTTGTTATACCCCGACCATGAGGGTTAACACTTTTCCCCCTAGTTGGATATTCCCGAATACCTGCCCCCCCACTGCATGTATTGGGAAGCCACCCGGGGCCTTCATTAAGCCAAAGTTTACACGGTGCAGACCCGGTCTGGGCCCATTATCAGTCAGTGAGACTTATACCTAGAAAAACCTAAAATTCTGCTTGAGGTCTCCGCTCCTGCCCCCTTCCGGGGGAACTGTGTTTTTATGCAGCCGGTGTCCTCCTGACGCCATTAATGAACCCCCCCGGTTTGTATGTAAATACAGGGAATGGAGTTTTCCCGCTATTTTGTAGATTGCCCCCTTGATTTTTTACCTAAAAAGGTTTCCAATATTTATGTTTTTTTTACAGACCTGTAAAAAAGGTAATGGGCTTCCCCCCAAAAAGGCTAACTTTCCCCGCCCCTTATTTTAACCTGTTGGGAAACACCCCAAAAGGTTAAACAAAGAGCCCCCTTTTTTTCCAAAAACTTACTTCCCCCCCAGTTTTAACCTGTGAAATACAGGTAACAGGCTTCCAGCTATCGCATTTTTAAAACCTTTTGGGAATACCCGTTTTTGCCTGTTTTAATTTGGGGTTCCACCCCTTATTTTATTAACCTGTAAAAAACAGGTAAGGAGCTTCAGTACTCAGCATTATTAAACCCTTTAAATACAGGTAACAGGCTTCAGTACCGCTTTTTAACCCTGAAATAAGGTAAAGGTTCCAGCACTCGCTTTTGACCGTGAAATACAGTACAGTTTAAGACTTCCCTACTTGTATTTTTAACCTGTGAAATCAGGAAATGAAGTTTCCAGTACTATTTTAAAATTCCCTTGGCACCTTTACATATATAATTCCTTATTTTTTTTTTATTGTGAAGACCTATACTGACTGACTGGGGCCAATATCTCACCTTATTAAGGAAGTTACTGTTTCCCAAATTTTAATAGGTGTGTAGGATACTATTCCTTTGTTTTCCCCCCATGCGGCCCTAAATTTTTTGGATAAAACATTCCTTATGGGTTTCCACATTCATAACCTACTCAAGGTATCTTTAACAAAACCTTCTAGGTAATTAACTTGGATGTATTACCAACTAATGTTTTTGAGAAATCTTTTCACAATTAGTGCATTTCCCCAGATTAACAAATCGCACCTCCAGGAAAAAAGAAAAAAACCCGTCTAGAGAGAATACCAATGAGCGATATGCATACCATTTTTTTGACGTCTTTTTTTGGTTCTACACCTTTTTTTTTCTTAATGATTCTGTGCTTCTTCCAATGTCTCAGATACGTTATGCTAAAAGTTACTGTCTTACACAAATTTTCCCCTTTTTTTTTT
>JARQOD010010853.1:0-25692 GCA_033576555.1 Oophaga sylvatica
CGTGAGGGTCTGATGCAGTGTATCTGTGTAGACAGTCCTGTGTCTCACAGCTGGGTCTGATGCAGTGTATCCTGTGTAGACAGTCCTCTGTGCTCTCAGCTGAGGGTCTGATGCAGTGTTCCTGTGTAGACGTCTCTGTGCTCACAGCTGAGGGTCTGTGCAGTGTTCCTGTGAGAAGCTCTGTGCTCTCACGTGAGGTCTGTGCGTGTTCTGTGTGACAGTCCTTGTGCTCTCCAGCTGGGGTCTGATGCGATCCTGTGTAGACAGTCCTCTGTTTCTCACAGCTGAGGGTCTGATGCAGTGTATCCGTGTAACAGTCCTCTGTGTCTCACAGCTGGGGTTGATGCAGTTATCTGTGTAGACGTCCTCTGTGCTCTCACAGTGAGGGTCTGATGCAGTGTGTCCTGTGTAGACGTCCTCTGTGCTCTCACAGCTGAGGGTCTGATGCAGTATCTGTGTAGACAGTCCTCTGTGCTCTCACAGCTGGGGTTTGATGCAGTTCCTGTGTAGCTCCTCTGTGTTCAATGAGGGTCTGTGCATTACTGTGTACAGTCCTGGTCTACAGTAGGGTTGTGCAGTATCTGTGTAACAGTCCTCGTGTTACAGTGAGGGTGATGCAGTGTCTGTGTGCTCCCTGTGTTCACGTGGTCTATCGTGTATCTTACGTCCTCTGTGTCTCACAGCTGAGGTTTGATGATTCTCTGTGTAGACATCTTGTCTCACAGCTGAGGGTTGATGCAGTGTTCCTGTGTAGACAGTCTCTGTGCTCACAGCTGAGGGTTGATGCAATGTTCCTGTGTAGACAGTCTCTGTGCTCTCACAGCTGAGGGTCTGATGCAGTGTATCCTGTGTAGACAGTCCTCTGTGCTCTCAAGTGAGGGTCTGTAGTATCTGTGTGACAGTCCGTGTCTCACTGAGGGTTGTGACAGTCCTTGTGCCTAGAGTCTCTGTGCTCTACAGCTGAGGGTCTGATGCTTGTATCCGTGAGAAGTCCTCTGTGTTACCAGCTGAGGGTCTGATGCATGTCACTGTTAGTCGTCTGTGCTTCCAGCTGAGGGTCTGATGCATGTATCCTGTGTAGACAGTCCTGTGTCACAGTGGGTTGTTCAGTGTGATCGTGTGAAGTCCTCTGTGCTCCACAGTGAGGGTTGATGCAGGTATCCTGTGTAGACAGTCCTTGTGCTCTCACAGCTGAGGGTCTGATGCAATGTATCCTGTGTAGACAGTCCTCTGTGCTCTCACAGCTGAGGGTCTGATGCAGTGTATCCTGTGTAGACAGTCCTCTGTGCTCTCACAGCTGAGGGTTGATGCATGTATCCTGTGTAGACAGTCCTCTGTGCTCTCACAGCTGAGGGTCTGATGCAGTGTATCCTGTGTAGACAGTCCTCTGTGCTCTCACAGCTGAGGGTTCTGATGCAGTGTATCCTGTGTAGACAGTCCTCTGTGCTCTCACAGCTGAGGGTCTGATGCATGTATCCTGTGTAGACAGTCCTCTGTGCTCTCACAGCTGAGGGTCTGATGCAGTGTATCCTGTGTAGACAGTCCTCTGTGCTCTCACAGCTGAGGGTCTGATGCAGTGTATCCTGTGTAGACAGTCCTCTGTGCTCTCACAGCTGAGGGTCTGATGCAGTGTATCCTGTGTAGACAGTCCTCTGTGCTCTCACAGCTGAGGGTCTGATGCAGTGTATCCTGTGTAGACAGTCCTCTGTGCTCTCACAGCTGAGGGTCTGATGCAGTGTATCCTGTGTAGACAGTCCTCTGTGCTCTCACAGCTGAGGGTCTGATGCAGTGTATCCTGTGTAACAGTCCTCTTGCTCTCACAGTGAGTTGATGCATGTATCTGTGTAGACAGTCTCTGTGCTCTCACAGCTGAGGGTTGATGCATGTATCCTGTGTAGACAGTCCTCTGTGCTCTCAGCTGAGGGTTGATGCAGTGTAAGTCCTGTGTTAGACAGTCCTTCTGTGCTCTCCTGCTGAGGCGATCTGTATCTGTTAGCACTTGTAGTGGTTGATCGTGTCTGTAGACAGTCCTCTGTGCTCTACAGCTGAGGTCTGATGCATGTATCCCGTGTAGACAGTCCTCTGTGCTCTCAAGCTGAGGGTTGATGCAATGTATCCTGTGTAGACAGTCTCTTGTGCTCTCAGCAGCTGAGTTGAGGTTGATGAGTGGTCCGGGCAGTACCCTGCCTCCTATGTTCCTGTAGACAGTTCCTCTGTGCTCTCACAGCTGAGGTCTGATCAGTGTAACCTGTGCTTACAGGTCTGATCAGTTCTGTTGACCCTGCTCTCACAGCGAGGGTTCTGATGCCCTGTTCCTGTGTACAGTCTCTGTGCTCTCACAGTGAGGTCTGATGCAATGTATCCTGTGTAGACAGTCCTCTGTTGCTCTACACTGGGTTGAGCATTCGTGTGACGTCCTGGGTCCAACTGAGGTTATGCGTTCCTGTGTGACAGTCCTCTGTGCTCTCAAGCTGAGGTCTGATGCAGTGTTACTGGTGTAGACAGTCCTCTGTGCTCTCACAGCAAGTGGTTTGATGCATGTATCCTGTGGTAGACAGCCTCTTGCTCTCAGAGCTGAGGTTGATGCAATGTACCTGTGTAGACAGTCTGTGCTCAGAGCTGAGGTTATGCATGTATGATTGCAATCACAGGCAAAGTTACCCCTCCCTCCTTTTCTCTGCAGCTCACGCTTCCTTCCCCTCCCACCTTCAAGTCAAGTCATAATACTGGTCCATGCTGAAGTTGCCTACGAGGGGTCCCCATTGTACAACTGTCTTTCTCCTGTAGCAGCCTTTGAGAATTCATTCGTTGTGGTTATACACGTGGGGATTTGTCGTCCAGAAACACAAAGTTACTGTTTGAGCCTTTCCATGGCACGTCCCGTGGTACTGGTGAACCGTACTCATCTACCATGAATGTCTCGGATTCCTGACTAGCTAGCAATTTGGACTCAGTTGAATGTCATTTAAGTAAGATTCATTGATAGGTCTGCCGTTATCGCTAGGCTCAAGACGATTGTCCTTAAGACTTTCAGAGCTCAAACATACAGCTTCCGTCCTGGGAGGTCGCCAGAAAAGCCCCCCTATTTCGTGAGGTCAGCAGCCCGTATAGGTCTGGAAGTCTCCCCGGTTGGAACCGCTGGATGTCCAGCGTGAAGGTCTACTGCCACACTACACGAATCCGCTAAATACGGCATCGTTAGCGTTGTCTATGAATCCCTTAGGATCTTCAAATAATCGCAGTGTCGGCTCACATTCTGCGATTGCGTAAGACTCAACGCTGTAGCGATTTTACGACTTTAGATCTAGACGTGCCCCTCAGGGCCACGACAATTGACGTTAACCTATGCAAACATCGTATTTGATTTTCATCCAATTTTATGCATAACTCTTCATGTCCAATAACCGGATATTGTCTCAGTTTGTATACATCTTTTTATTATTATATAAGCACTGCCTTTTTTTAAGGAATAAACCTATAAATTTATTAGTTTGTTTCTCCTGCTCTATAAACGAATTTGCACGTGCCTGAAGCACTACGCTACTGTTTTGGGGTTGCTACGGACCCTCTTGATAAATTGTTCAGTAAGAAAAACCGTAGCTGGTGGCAGCTTAAAAGAAAGGGGTGTTAAGTGTTGACATATGGGGTGGCGTTGGCAGTGACGGAGCGGGTATTATAAGTGTATTACCCGGCTGCGGCTCGGAGTAATTATAATTCCCTCACTGCAGCGTGCCCAATAGCCAGCACACATCCAAGTGACCCGTCTGGCGACTGATTATCCTAGGTGCAGTTCCCTGACTGACCTGAGGGTAAGGGGGGGCGCCAGAGAGCTGCAAGTTCCTAAGTGGAAGTGGGATAATTATAAATCCCTGCAGTTTACCGGGTCGGACGGCAGCAGCCGTCGTGTGTGTGCACCGTTTCATCACATATTGGTGGCAGCGGTGGGATCACAAGCCGTGTAACCCCGGCTACCGTGTGGCGGACCGTGTGCCAGTTCATCACATATTGGTGGCAGCAGTGGGATCACAAGCCGTGATACCCCGGGCTACCGTGTGGCGGACCGTGTGCCAGTTCATCACAATGCAGTGTATCATGTGTAGACAGTCCTCTGTGCTCTCACAGCTGAGGGTCTGATGCAGTGTGTCCTGTGTAGACAGTCCTCTGTGCTCTCACAGCTGAGGGTCTGATGCAGTGTGTCCTGTGTAGACAGTCCTCTGTGCTCTCAGAGCTGAGGGTTTGATGCAGTGTATCCTGTGTAGACAGTCCTCTGTGCTCTCACAGCTGAGGGTTTGATGCAGTGTATCCTGTGTAGACAGTCCTCTGTGCTCTCACAGCTGAGGGTCTGATGCAGTGTATCCTGTGTAGACAGTCCTCTGTGCTCTCACAGCTGAGGGTCTGATGCAATGTATCCTGTGTAGACAGTCCTCTGTGCTCTCACAGCTGAGGGTCTGATGCAGTGTATCCTGTGTAGACAGTCCTCTGTGCTCTCACAGCTGAGGGTCTGATGCAGTTATCCTGTGTAGACAGTCCTCTGTGCTCTCACAGCTGAGGGTTTGATGCAGTGTATCCTGTGTAGACAGTCCTCTGTGCTCTCACAGCTGAGGGTCTGATGCAGTGTATCCTGTGTAGACAGTCTCTGTGCTCTCACAGCTGAGGGTCTGATGCAGTGTATCCGGTGTAGACAGTCCTCTGTGCTCTCACAGCTGAGGGTCTGATGCAATGTATCCTGTGTAGACAGTCCTCTGTGCTCTCACAGCTGAGGGTCTGATGCAATGTATCCTGTGTAGACAGTCCTCTGTGCTCTCACAGCTGAGGCTTTGATGCAGTGTATCCTGTGTAGACAGTCCTCTGTGCTCTCACAGCTGAGGGTTTGATGCAGTGTATCCTGTGTAGACAGTCCTCTGTGCTCACAGCTGAGGGTTTGATGCAGTGTATCCTGTGTAGACAGTCCTCTGTGCTCTCACAGCTGAGGGTCTGATGCAATGTATCCTGTGTAGACAGTCCTCTGTGCTCTCACAGCTGAGGGTCTGATGCAGTGTATCCTGTGTAGACAGTCCTCTGTGCTCTCACAGCTGAGGGTTTGATGCAGTGTATCCTGTGTAGACAGTCCTCTGTGCTCTCACAGCTGAGGGTTTGATGCAGTGTATCCTGTGTAGACAATCCTCTGTGCTCTCACAGCTGAGGGTCTGATGCAGTGTATCCTGTGTAGACAGTCCTCTGTGCTCTCACAGCTGAGGGTTCTGATGCAATGTATCCGGTGTAGACAGTCCTCTGTGCTCTCACAGCTGAGGGTTTGATGCAGTGTATCCTGTGTAGACAGTCCTCTGTGCTCTCACAGCTGAGGGTTTGATGCAGTGTATCCTGTGTAGACAGTCCTCTGTGCTCTCACAGCTGAGGGTCTGATGCAGTGTATCATGTGTAGACAGTCCTCTGTGCTCTCACAGCTGAGGGTCTGATGCAATGTATCCTGTGTAGACAGTCCTCTGTGCTCTCA
The DNA here is from genome assembly GCA_033576555.1 of Oophaga sylvatica. Lineage (NCBI taxonomy): Eukaryota > Metazoa > Chordata > Amphibia > Anura > Dendrobatidae > Oophaga > Oophaga sylvatica. Next base: position 5,495 of record JARQOD010010853.1, read on the forward strand.
CAGCTGAGGGTCTGATGCAATGTATCCTGTGTAGACAGTCCTCTGTGCTCTCACAGCTGAGGGTCTGATGCAATGTATCCTGTGTAGACAGTCCTCTGTGCTCTCACGGCTGAGGGTCTGATGCAATGTATCCTGTGTAGACAGTCCTCTGTGCTCTCACAGCTGAGGGTCTGATGCAATGTATCCTGTGTAGACAGTCCTCTGTGCTCTCACAGCTGAGGGTTTTATGCAATGTATCCTGTGTAGACAGTCCTCTGTGCTCTCACAGCTGAGGGTCTGATGCAATGTATCCTGTGTAGACAGTCCTCTGTGCTCTCACAGCTGAGGGTTGATGCATGATTGTGAATCCTCGTGTTGTAGACCTTGTCTCTCTGTGCTCTCACAGCTGAGGGTTGATGCATGTATCCTGTGTAGACAGTCCTCTGTGCTCTCACAGCTGAGGGTCTGATGCAGTGTGTCCTGTGTAGACAGTCCTCTGTGCTCTCACAGCTGAGGGTCTGATGCAATGTATCCTGTGTAGACAGTCCTCTGTGCTCTCACAGCTGAGGGTCTGATGCAGTGTATCCTGTGTAGACAGTCCTCTGTGCTCTCACAGCTGAGGGTCTGATGCATGTATCCTGTGTAGACAGTCCTCTGTGCTCTCACAGCTGAGGGTCTGATGCAGTGTTCCTGTGTAGACAGTCCTCTGTGCTCTCACAGCTGAGGTCTGATGCAGTGTATCCTGTGTAGACAGTCCTCTGTGCTCTCACAGCTGAGGGTCTGATGCAGTGTATCCTGTGTAGACAGTCCTCTGTGCTCTCACAGCTGAGGGTTGATGCAGTGTTCCTGTGTAGACAGTCCTCTGTGCTCTCACAGCTGAGGGTCTGATGTAGTGTATCCTGTGTAGACAGTCCTCTGTGCCTCACAGCTGAGGGTTTGATGCAGTGTATCCTGTGTAGAGAGTCCTCTGTGTTCTCACAGCTGAGGGTCTGATGCAGTGTGTCCTGTGTAGACAGTCCTCTGTGCTCTCACAGCTGAGGGTCTGATGCAATGTATCCTGTGTAGACAGTCCTCTGTGCTCTCACAGCTGAGGGTCTGATGCAGTGTATCCTGTGTAGACAGTCCTCTGTGCTCTCACAGCTGAGGGTCTGATGCAGTGTATCCGTGTAGACAGTCCTCTGTGCTCTCACAGCTGAGGGTTGATGCAGTGTATCCTGTGTAGACAGTCCTCTGTGCTCTCACAGCTGAGGTCTGATGCAGTGTTCCTGTGTAGACAGTCCTCTGTGCTCTCACAGCTGAGGGTCTGATGCAGTGTATCCGTGTAGACAGTCCTCTGTGCTCTCACAGCTGAGGGTCTGATGCAGTGTATCCTGTGTAGACAGTCCTCTGTGTTCTCACAGCTGAGGGTCTGATGCAGTGTTCCTGTGTAGACAGTCCTTGTGCTCACAGCTGAGGGTCTGATGCAGTGTATCCTGTGTAGACAGTCCTCTGTGTCTCACAGCTGAGGGTCTGATGCAGTGTATCCTGTGTAGACAGTCCTCTGTGCTCTCACAGCTGAGGGTCTGATGCAGTGTATCCTGTGTAGACAGTCCTTGTGCTCTCACAGCTGAGGGTCTGATGCAGTGTATCCTGTGTAGACAGTCCTTGTGTCTCACAGCTGAGGGTCTGATGCAGTGTATCCTGTGTAGACAGTCCTCTGTGCTCTCACAGCTGAGGGTCTGATGCAATGTTCCTGTGTAGACAGTCCTCTGTGTCTCACAGCTGAGGGTCTGATGCAGTGTATCCTGTGTAGACAGTCCTCTGTGCTCTCACAGCTGAGGGTCTGATGCAGTGTATCCTGTGTAGACAGTCCTCTGTGCTCTCACAGCTGAGGGTCTGATGCAGTGTATCCTGTGTAGACAGTCCTCTGTGTCTCACAGCTGAGGGTCTGATGCAGTGTATCCTGTGTAGACAGTCCTCTGTGCTCTCACAGCTGAGGGTCTGATGCAGTGTATCCTGTGTAGACAGTCCTCTGTGCTCTCACAGCTGAGGGTCTGATGCAGTGTATCCTGTGTAGACAGTCCTCTGTGCTCTCACAGCTGAGGGTCTGATGCAGTGTATCCTGTGTAGACAGTCCTCTGTGCTCTCACAGCTGAGGGTTTGAGCAGTGTATCCGGTGTAGACAGTCCTCTGTGCTCTCACAGCTGAGGGTCTGATGCATGTATCCTGTGTAGACAGTCCTCTGTGCTCTCACAGCTGAGGGTCTGATGCAGTGTGTCCTGTGTAGACAGTCCTCTGTGCTCTCACAGCTGAGGGTCTGATGCAGTGTATCCTGTGTAGACAGTCCTCTGTGCTCTCACAGCTGAGGGTCTGATGCAGTGTATCCTGTGTAGACAGTCCTCTGTGTTCTCACAGCTGAGGGTCTGATGCAGTGTATCCTGTGTAGACAGTCCTTTGTGCTCTCACAGCTGAGGGTCTGATGCAGTGTATCCTGTGTAGACAGTCCTCTGTGCTCTCCAGCTGAGGGTCTGATGCAGTGTGTCCTGTGTAGACAGTCCTCTGTGCTCTCACAGCTGAGGGTCTGATGCAGTTGTCCTGTGTAGACAGTCCTCTGTGCTCTCACAGCTGAGGGTCTGATGCAGTGTATCCTGTGTAGACAGTCCTCTGTGCTCTCACAGCTGAGGGTCTGATGCAGTGTATCCGGTAGACAGTCCTCTGTGCTCTCACAGCTGAGGGTCTGATGCAGTGTGTCCTGTGTAGACAGTCCTCTGTGCTCTCACAGCTGAGGGTCTGATGCAGTGTATCCTGTGTAGACAGTCCTCTGTGCTCTCACAGCTGAGGGTCTGATGCAGTGTGTCCTGTGTAGACAGTCCTCTGTGCTCTCACAGCTGAGGGTTGATGCAGTGTATCCTGTGTAGACAGTCCTCTGTGCTCTCACAGCTGAGGGTCTGATGCAGTGTATCCTGTGTAGACAGTCCTCTGGCTCTCACAGCTGAGGGTCTGATGCAGGTACCGGTGTAGACAGTCCTCTGTGCTCTCACAGCTGAGGGTCTGATGCAGTGTATCCTGGGGACGTGGGACGGCTTCAACAACTTTTAAATTTTTTCCAAGAACCCCATGTTCATATAATTAATTTTTTCCGGGGAGGCACGGGCAGCATGATTTTTGGAGGTGCGTCCTTTCGTTTTTTCTGCAAATTTTAAAAAATTTTTGTAGTCAAAACCCCGAGGCCCCAAACAGAGAAAAAGTATAAAGAAATTTTCCCCACCGGTTTAAAGGGGGGCTCAAACCCATTTAAGGGGGCGGGTTTACATTTAGGTTTAGCGCGTTTTTTAGCGATTTACCGCAACCCGCATACCATCTTTAAAACGGGGTCCCCCGGGCCCTGCGTTTGGCGGTTTTCGTTTTTTGGGGGTATCCCCCCGCATCTTGTTGAATTTTTGCGGGAAAAAAAAAAAAAAGGTTTTGGGGGAAAGACTTCCCCGTAAAATCTTTTCAGCGAAGGGAAAAAGGGAAAAGGGGGAAAACCCAATTTATTAAATGATGGGTAGGCGGGGGCCCCCTAGGAATTTTTACCTCAGATAAAAAAAAAGGGTACGGCTGGGGCCCCCCCAGTGGGGGTTTTCCCCACTCGCTCCATCGTTTTTCAAGCTTTAAAAAGACCCCAAAACCCCGGGGAGCAACAAAACCCCCCTTTTAAAGGGGAAATTCAAGAAAAAAAAAAGGGAAAAAAGGGGTTTTGAGCAAAAAACCCCAAAAACCCCCCATTTCCCCGGGTCCCCGGGGAAACCCGGCCAACTGCGATAGGGGGCCCATGCGGGGAAAAGGCCTTAGCCGCTGCCTCACCCCCGATAATGCAAAACAGATAAGGGTCGCGCTGCTCTAAAAAAATTTCCCCACCTGCCGGGGGAGGGGGCGTGTTTTTCTTCCCTTTTGCCAAAAAAATTTTCGGTAACTTTCCAAAATTTCCTTTTTCCCCTGCAGGAGGAAGAGAGCCAGAAAATTTTTTACTGATGGGACGTTTCCCCAAAACATTCAAAAATAAGGGGGAAAAACCCCAAAAAAAGGGGGAAACCCAAAAAACCTTTAAAAAAAAAAGCGAAAACCCGCGCAAAACCAAGTTCCCCCAAACCCTTTAACTACCCCTGCCTGCCCGGGGGTAGTCCGAGGGGGGGGATCCCAAAAGGGGGCCGGTCCCCCCTTTTTTAAAAACTTGGGAAAGTGTGGGGCAGGGCGCCAAAAGGGCGGCGGCCAAAAAAACGCCCCCCCAAGAAAACCCCTTTTGGGAAAAACCCCTGAGCCCAGCTCCGTGGAATGGGCCACCCCTTTTAAAAAGGGGAAATTCACCCCCCAAACGGTAAGCTTCCAAAATAGCTGACCGGCCCCAAAGAGCAAGACCCTTGGGGAACCGTTACCCCCCCGCAACCCCCCCCGGAAACCCCCCAAAAAGGGGGTCCCCTTACAAAATTGAAATAATGTAGATAAAAAATTTTTGGCCCCCATAAAACCAAATTTTTGTAAATCTCGCTTTTTTGATTCTTCGGATCCCCGGGCCCTGAAAAGGAAACAATACCGGTTTTTAAAAGAAAAAGGACACCCCCTTTGGCAAAAAAAAAAAACCCCCCGGGGCGAAGCCTACCCCCGGAAAAAACCCAGGGAAAAAAAGGCGGGAGAAAGAGCGCCAATTCCCAAAATCTCCTCAAAAGGGTTTACTGCAAAAGGAAAGCCCCCTTTCCCAAAAAAAAGAAAGGGCTACGAAAACCCCCGGTTCAAAGGGCGAAGAGCCCCAAAAAAAGGGTTTGGCCCCCAAAAGGGGAAAAGGGTGCCTTCCGCGGCGGAAAAAAACGAGAGTACTCGGAAAAAAAAAAAAGGGGACACGTCTCTTTCGAAGCAATGGGGTTTTCCCGGGGAAAAAAAAGGGGCAGGCAAAAAACTGACTTTAAAAGGCTAACGCCAAAACCCCCTTTTTTTGGGCCCCTGCGCGAAAAAACCAACAGGTTGGGAAAAAGGAAAAAATTTTTTTGGGTTCCCCGGGGGAAACCCCCAAAAACCACCAAAAAAGGTTTTTCCCAAAATTTGTGGTAAAACCCGAAAAAGCCCGGCCCTTTTGCAGCCGAAGGGGGCAAAGACCTCGGTGAAAAAAAACCCTAGGGGGCAAGTTTTGGTCTAAGGGGCACGCCCCTCAAACCGGGGGCATCAAGTCCGGGTGAAAAAGGTAGGGGGGGAATACATAGACAGCTCGAACTGACCCCCGAGCCCTAACTCCCCCCCCCCGCCTTGGGGGCCTTGCCCCCCATAAAAGTCGGAATTGGGGATTGGACCTGGATCCATCAAACCCCCCTTTGGGGGGTTTTTTCCCCCCCCAAGCACGGTGTGCAAAAAATTCCAAATGGAGGGGGCCCTTCCCCCGGGGGGCCAAATTTTGCGACGAGAAAATTTGCTTTTAAATTCTGAACCCCCCCAATGTGAAAGCCGAAATGGGGTCATTGGGGGTCGCCCAAATCAGAAATTGGGACCCCTTTCCCCAAAAGTTGAACCCCTTTCCACCTTTGGGTTTTTAAAAACCGCCCGCCGTTCCCTTTTCTGCGCAAACCGGGCGGGAGACCGTCCAAAAAGGGGTCCAATGTTGGGGCAAAGGGAAAAACGCCCCCCCTTCCAGGAGTTGATGGGGAAACACAGCCTTTTCCCCGGGGATCCCCCCTGAACCCCGAGAATTTTTTCCAAACCCCCCCCCCCCCGTCGGTGGATCGGTGGTTTGACTGCCCTGCAGAAGGAAAGCCCTTCCCCCCGGGAGAATGCCCGGCCCCTTTAAACCCCTTTTGGGAAAAACCCCCACCGCGGAGAAATGGGCACTGCCCAACCCCGCGTTTGGGGGACGTTTTCCCTGGGCTAAAAAACCCTTTTTAAGAGTCTGGGGGGAATGGGCAAAAGGAATTGCCTCCAGGGACGCCCCCCCCCGTCCCCGAGAGCTACATTTCCCCGGGGGGGCATTCCCCTTGAGGGTTCATAAAACTGTACATGTCGAAGAAGCTGATTTTTTCTGGGGGGAAAGGGGAAAATCCCACCGAAAAAATGTCGAGATGCCCCCCCAAAAGGGAAAATTTCCCCCGTTTGGGTTTCCCGGGCCACTTCTCCCAATGGGCCACCAAAACCCAATCTTTCAAGAAACCGAAGAGAAAAAACCGACCCCTAAAAAGCTCCTCCCCGAGGAACCCGATCAAAAGCGCCAAAAAAGGGGGAAAAATTTAATCCCCTGTTTTCGAAAGAGCCCCTGGGGGGGGCGCAGAATTTTTGTAAAGCCCTTGGGGGCGGGGGCTAAGCCAAAACGGCAGGCCAGAACGGGAAAAGGTTTAAACCTTGGAAAAGGGGGAAAAAACGGTGGCCTTTCCGAGGGAATATGCAAATAGGCGGCAAAAGCTTTTTGACCCCAAAAAAATCGTTCTGTACAGAGCTGCCACAAGGGAACGAAGCGACCCAGCGTTTTCCCCGGGGCCTGGACCCCCCGGGGTTTCAATCGCTTGAGCCAGGGGGGGGGGAAAAATTTTTTTTCCCTTTTTGGGGAAAACCTAAAAAAAGGGTTTTGGAAAAAAAAACCCCTTTTTTCCCTTTGGGCCTTTGGGGGGGAAACCCCGGGGGTATCTTTACACCCTTTTGTGAGCGATTCGCCCTCGCTGTAGAGCGACAACACCCGGGGGTTTTGAGGGAAAAGGAAACTGAAAAAAAACCCTTTTGGGGGGGTTAAAGCAAACTTATAAACCCCGGGGGCCCCCCCTACCCGCCCCCCAGGAAGGGGGAAAAGGGGCCCCCCCCAAAAGCCCCTTTTGGGAAAAAAAAGGGGGCCCGCCCCCCCACTCGAGAATCCGGGAGGGGACCCCTGGGTCAACCCCCCTTTTCGGGTTTTTTGCCCTTTTTCCCCGCTTTTTCTGGGGGAAACTCGCTTCCGGGGATAGATTTTCTGAGAGGTTTTTTTCCCCTGAGAAAAAGGGACGCCCCGATCCCCACGGGGAAAGGATAATCGCCCGGGGGCCCCGAAAGGGCCCCCCCGACCCTTTTAAACACCAGGCTTAGGGCCCCCGGGCCCGGGGGCCCCCTTCGTTTGTGGAAAGTGATTTCCCCAGCCTGGAAACACTTGGGGGTGGGCCCAAAAAAAGAGGGGCCCCCCTTTTGAAGGGGTTGGGCCCCAAAACCCCCTTTTTGGAAACTCCCCCCCCCGGCCCACTTTGGACCCTAAGCTCTTCTGACGGGCCCCCGCTGAAGTTTGCGTTTTGGGCCCAGCAGAGTGTTTTTCCCCAGACCGGGCATAAAAATTTTTAAAAACGGGTTTTCCTCCCGTATCTCAGATAAGGAGATCTTTTTGCAACTCCGTCTTCAGACCCCCCAAAACCAGCTTAGAGAACCCAAAAGACAAAAGGACCCCAAAAGCTCGAAATCCATGCCCGCGCCTCATACTTGCATTTCCCCCAATTTTCCCTTTTCTACCCAAAAGGGGCCCGTAAGCTCGCTTTTCCCTTAATAGGGAGAAAGAGGGGATTTATAAGTGGGGACAAAGACACATCCACCCGGGCAAAAGTCCAATTGCCTTTAAAACCCTAGGCAAGGAAAAAAGTGAAACAAGAAATCGTTCCCCCGGGAAAATTATCTGGACATAGCGTTTTTCCCCCTCATTACCCATTAGCCATCCCAGGGCAAAGTTGTGCGCGGCCGGGGCTCCTGGGGAAAATTTCTGGATTTACCAGGGACAGTTAAACCTCCGGGAAAGTATTTCTTTTCCCTGGCTTCAAAATGCCCCGACGTTTTGTCCAAAAAGGGGGAAAACCCCTCGGCTCGCCCCCCATCTGAATGGGGTATTTCACATCCGATTTAAAGGGAACCCTTTCCCCATATCAGAATTTTTCCGCCCCGGGAGGGGCCGAAAAGGGTGCTTTCCCTTTCCCCAGGGAATTGGGGGGGCCTATTACCAAAAAGGGGCCCACAGTTTTAATCGAAAGAGGTATCACCCAAAAATTTCCACCGCTGCCGGGGGCCCTAGATCTTTTGGGGGTCGCGTTTGATGCCGCAAGGGGAGGGGTCCCCCGGGGGATCTAATTATTCCGAAGTCCCCTGATGAGCGGTCAAAGGGGGAAACCCCAAAAAAACCAAAAAGGGGGTTTTTTTTTTTTTTTTTTTTTTTAAAAAGCTGGGAAAGGGGTTTAAAGTCCAAGCAAATTCCCCCGGGGGTTTTTCACAGCAAATTTGCAAGAAAAAACCCCCCAAAAGGGGGGTTTAAAATTTTTTCAAACTCACCAAAATAAAAAATTTTTGAGCCCCACCAAAATTTTTTTTGTCTCTGTGAACCCCAGTGCCGGGTACGGGTGGGCGGGTTTGGGGGGGGGGGGCCCCTCCCCCCGCGGCCGTGGTGTCAATGGGGGGGGGGAGCGGTTCCCCGGGGGGGCCCGGGGCCCCGAAAAGGGGGGGCCCCAGGGGGGGGGCGCAGGGAGAAAAGCCAGGCGCGCTCTTCTTGTCAAAAGACCGGGATGTGGCCACGCCCCCCCCCCCGCTCAAATAATGAGCGCGAACTTTTCCCCCCCCGCTCCCCCTGTCCTGCAGGTATCTCGGGACAAAAGATCACCACCCCTTATTTTAGTCGCTGTCACAAACAGCGCTGAAGCATACTGACTTTACAATTTAGTAGCGCTGCACAGCACGCTGAAGTTTTTTTGGGCTTTTCTTGTAGCGCTTTTCCACAGGCTGAAGTTACGGAAAATTTAAAAAGTAGCGTGCCCCGCGTTTAAATTACTGACATTTACATTTAGCGCGTCACAGTAGCGCTGAAACCGATTTAAGAGTAGCGCTGTCACAGTGCGCGAACATATGAATTTTCATTAGTAGCGGTCCAAAGGGCTTTAAAAAAAACTGACTTAAATGTTTGCCTGTCACGTAGCTTTAAACCAAAGACAACATGTAGAACGCTTCACAGTAGCGCTGGGAAAAAATAGACATTACATGTGGCGCGTCACAGTAGCGCTGAAGCTTTTGACATTACAAATATCCCCAGCCAAATTTTAAACGGCCATTTTGAGCTAAACATCCCCAAAAAAATTTAAAATTTAAAAAATTTTTTGGAGTACTCACCACCAAGGGGCCCCCGGGCCCCCCGGGTTTTTTTGGGGCATGCCCAGCTTCCCTCCCCCGGGGGGGAAACAGTGCCGACGTGTGGGGGTTGGGGTTTCCCCCCAAAAAATTTCCCCCCCCCCGGGGGCCCCCCCGGTTTTAAAAGGGCTTTGAGTAATCCCCATCCGCCAAAAGGGGGGGGTTGGGGGACCCCCGCTGAACCCCCGGGCCTCTAGACCCCAAAAAATGACCAAGTTTCCCCCCCCGGGAAAATTTTAAAAAAAAAAATCTTTTGAGGAGCTGCATTAGCACGACCATTTGGGCCTAAAAAAATTTGGGCTGGAGTGGGTGGGGAGCCCGGGGGGGGGCCAGCCTCATCCCTTTTGATCGAGGGAACTCCGATCTGGGGCTTTGGGTCCCCACGTAAGAATTTCTGTGGCTCCTTTTCCTTTTTCAGCGAAAAAGCTTTAGGCTATTTTAAACACATGCATAGCTTTCTTTCTCACAAAAATTTTTTTTAAAAACCGGCCCCCCGGGGGGTGGTTGTGTAAAAATTTAAAAAATTTTCCGGGGGAAATAGCATTGCCTATGGCAAACCCAAAACCCTGCTGTTTGGCCCAGTTTTTGTTGGGAAAATACCGCGGGTCAACCGCAATGTGAACTACCTAAAATGGGTTTAAAAAACCCGATGTGGACCCAAAATTTTCTTGTCCGCCGGGGGGGGCTCCAAACAAAAGGGGAGTTTTTTACTCTGCTCAGGCGGGCACCCCGAAGAGGGGGGGGGGCGATTTTTAATTTTTCCCCCCTCCTGCATCAGCTGGGATTTCTCCCTATTGTGCTCTTTCAAGGGCCCCTTTTGAGGCACGGAGGGGGGAAAGGCAGGTGTCACTGATCGGGGCCACCCTCGTATATGAGGACTTGCGTGCTGTTGTCATGGGCTTGAGGGAAAAACAGTATATGTGTGGGCGGGGGGTTTACGGGGGAGTTTTTGGTTTCTAGTTTGTGTACGAGGGGGGGCGGATCGGAGCCGCGTGTTGCGGTGGGGGTGCGGGAAAGTGTGTGCGTTCCCTTTTGCATCGAGGTTTCGGAGCGACCCCCGGGGTTGTAAAAGGGTGACAGCGGAGCCTGTGTTAAGTTTTTAGGGAAAAGGGCCCGTGGTATGAAGTGTACAGAGTGGAGCCGCGTGTGTAGGGGTATGGGGGGGGGCCCCAAAATTTTGGGGGGTTTTAAAGGGGGCCCCTTTTGTGTACGAGGTGCAGGGGAAAGGAGCCCTGTGGTAAAAGTATGGGGGCCCCCGGAATTGGATGGCAGAAAAAGCCCCCGTGGACGGGGGTTGGGAGCCCTGGAGTACGGGGGTGCGGAGCCGGGGGTTTTAAAAGGTTTTGTGTGGAAGGACCGCATTTTCAAGGTGTCGAGCGGGGCCATGGTGACGGGTGTGCGGACGGGGCCACGGGGTCCCGGGTACGGGGGGTTTGTGTCCCCGGTGTCGGAATTGAGGGGTTTTTATAAAGGGTTTTCGGACCCCGTGTTACGGGGTGTGGGAGCGGGAGAGTTGACGAGGTGTGCGGAGCCTGGAGTCGAGGTGGGTGGCGGACCCCTGTGCCCGGGCACCCAAAGGGGAACCCCTTGTGTGTATGGGGGTGCAACCATGATGTAGAGGTCGGGGTTTTTGGGGGGGCTTTAAACCCTTCCAACCCCCCCAGACCCCGCGGACTTCCTGTTTTTTAGGTTGCCCTGCGTCCCCCAGGAGCTTTTTTTCCCCCGGACACGGAGAAACCCCGGGGCCCCCCGGGGCATTTTAAAAAAAGCACGTGACTTCCACTGGAGTGGGGTCTAGAAGCGACGGGGAAAGATTTAATTTCGGGGAGGAATTTTGAGGGAAACCCGGGGGCCCCTTTGGGAATGTTCAGATCTACACCATGTCCTCCCCCCCGCTGGATCGCCTTGGAATAGGGTGGGGGGCCCCTGTGAGCGGTCATGATATCCCCCGTCAGGGGGCTCGGGGGGCTAACAATGGGAGGGGCTGCTGTATAACTTTTTGAATCATTCTTTTTCCTCTCTCCCCTTTTTTCTTTCCTCTCTTTCGTTCTTTTCTGTTCTTTTTTCTCTCTCTGTTCTTTTTTCCCCCTTCTTTTTCTTTTTTTTTTTCTCTCTCCCCGTTCTTTCTCTTGTTCTTTCTTTTCCCCCCCTTTTTTTTTTCTCTGTTTTTTTTTTATCTCTTTTTTTCTTTTTCCCTTTCTTTCTTTTGTTCTTTATTTTTCCCCTTTTTTTTTTTTTCTCTCTTCTTTTTTTTTTTTTTCTTTCTTTTTTTCTTTTTTTCTTTCTTTCTTTTGTTCTTTCTTTTTCGCTCGGGTTTACTTTTTTCCCCCCTTTTTCTTTTTTTTCCTTTCCCTTGTTCCCTTTTTCTTTTCTTTCAGTCTTTCTTTCTTTCCCCCCTTTTTTTCCTCTTTTCTTTCTTTCCCCTCTTTTTCTCTCTCTGTTTTTTTTCTTCCCCCCTTTCTTTTTTATTCTTTCTTTTTCCCCTATTCTTTTTTTCTCTCTCCATCTTTTTTTCTCTTTTTCTTTCTTTCTCTTCCCCTTTTTTTTTTTTTCTCTTCCCTTTTTTTTTTCTTCTCTTTCTTTTTTCCCCCCCTTTTTTCCCCCTTTTTTTTTTTTTCTTTTCTCTCTTTTTTATCTTTTCTATCTCTTTTTCTTTCATCCCTTTTTTTTTTTTTTTTCTTTTTTTTTTTTTTTTTTTTTTCTTTCTTTCTTTCTTTTTCTTTTTCCCCCCTTTTTTTCTCTTTTTTCTTTCTTCCCTCTCTTTCCTCTCTTCTTCATTTTTTTCCCCCCTTTTTTTTTTTGTTCTTTTTCCTTTTTTTCTGTTTTTTTCTTTCCCCCCCCCTCTCGTTTTCTTTCCCCCTTTTTTCTCTATGTTTTTTTCCCTTTTTTCTCTTTGTTTTTTCCTTTCTCTCTGTTCTTTTCCCTTTCCCTTTTTTTTTTTTTCCCCCTTTTTTTTCCTTTTTTTTCTTTCTCTCTGTTTTTTTTTTCCCCCCCTTTCTTTCTCTCTCTTTTTTTCTTTCCCCCCTTTCCCTCTCTCTCTGTTCTTTCTTTTTTCCGCCCCTCTTCCCCCTAGTACCGCCATGGGCCTACATACGAGCCCCGTTTAAAATGTCACCAGTGACAAATTTAATTCCCTTTCACTGACACCCCCAAAGAGCCCCTGTGTATAATGCCCCCGTGACCACCCGATTCCCCGTCCCCTGCCCCTACAACATACAAAACTCCTTTTTAAAAGTCAAATCCCCTTTTTCGGCCCCCCTTTTGACGTAATTTTTTTTCGCGGGGCAGAAGTAAAAAACCCCCCTACAGGCCCTTCAAAAAGTTCGAAATTTACCTCAGTATTTGTAACCCCAAACCCCCAGTGGAAAAATTTAGAGGAAAATAAATAAAAAAACACCTCTTTGGGTTTTCCCCCCCTCCCTTTGGTACCCAAAAAAGAGGTTTAAAAACCCGGCCCAAAAAAAAGAAAATGTGGGTATGGCTTTAGGCTTGGGTTTCCCCCAACCCCGATTTTTCCGGCGGGAAAAAAACCCTTAGGGAGATTCCTCCCCTTTAGTTAATACTGGGAAAAGGGCCGCCAGTTCCCCCCAAAAAAAGGGCCCCCGGGGGAAAGGGGGCACTAAGAAACACTTTTCCCCCCGGCCCCGGGGGGCACTAAAATGAAGCAGTGGATCATTCCCTCGGGCAAAACCCTGGAAAAAGTGTAAAAAGCGATGTTTAAAAAATATTCCCCCTTTTAAAAAAGTATGTATTTTTTTTGTGCGTAGGTCAGGGTATAAAAAATAAAAAGAGTTTTTGTACTTTAAATTTTTCACGGGGGGGCCCCCTTTTTAAAATTTGCCTCAGGGGCAGGAACTAGGTTCACCCCGCTTTTCCCCCCAGTCATTTTTGGGGGGTCTCCAAAATTTTTTCCCCTGTGAGGTAGAGGTTTGGGGGGGAGGCAGGGGCGCCCCAGTGACCCCCTTTTTGTCTCAAACATTTGATTTCTTGTAAAAAGGGAGCCCCTGTAAGGTGGGGGCTCGGCGAAACAACGGCAGCGGGTTTAAAGGGGTGTTTAAATTCATCTCCAAATGGGCCCTTACTGCAAGCCCCCCGGGTCCAAAAAAGGGGGGACGTGAGGACGGGCCCCCCCAAAAATCCCGGGCCTGCCCCCCATCCTGACAGTCCCCGGGGAAAGAGGGGGTTTAAGCTTCGGCCCCGGGTTTGGGGCCCCAAAATTTTTCCCTATATGGGGAAAAAACATCAAAATCAAAAAAAAGGGGGTTGTTTTTCATTGTATCCCGTGCCGACAAAAACTGTGAGCCAAACACAGAACAGACTCTCCTGTCTCATGATTTTCTACAAGAAACACAGCAAGTAAAAAAGTATGGGGGGCTGTGGATTTACGGGGATTGTCACCTGGATTTCAAAGTAACGAAGCCTTTAGCGGTTGGTGGGGGGGGTGTGGACCCCAAGGGTTTTTTCCCCCTAAACCCCGTCCCAAGCCCAGCGTGTCGGTCCGGGGGGGGGGGTCTCACAGAGGATTGTTCCGGGTACCCCCGTACAAAGCCCCGTTCCCTTTTTGGGTTTTTGGTCTCAAAGAGGGGGGCAACGGATACAAGAACAACCTCCCCAGTCGGTTCGGGCTTGGGCTCACAGGGATGTCACAGGTACAACTGAACCCCAACCTTTACGTGCGGTTTTTGGCTGTGGCTCTCACAGAAATTGTCACATGGGTACCCATAGAAACCCCCCTTGTCGGGGTTTTTGGGTGTTTGGGTTCACAGAGGTTTTTTACCCCGGTACAACTGTAACAAGGCCCCCGCTGTATCGGGGGGGGTGTGGGTCTCAAGAGGATTGGGTCATGGTACAACTTTTAACAAGGGTCAGCTTGTCGTTGGGTGTGGATTCAAAGGGTTCTCCCTGGATTTCAACCCGTCACGAACCCGCGGGTCGGTTCGGGCTGTGGATCTCAAAAGGGGGATTTCTCCTGGATCAACTGTAAAAAGCCCCCTTTGCGGTTCGGGCTGTGGGTTCGAGGGTTGTTTACCTGGTACAACTGTTAAAAAAAGCCCCCGCTGTGGGGGGGGTTCGGGGTGGAACTCACAAGGATTGTTACCGGATACAACGAAAAAAGCCCCCTTTTGGTTAGGTGTGGGTCCACAAGGATTTTTCCAAAACATCAACTTTTTTTAACTTTTGCTGGTTGGGCCATTGGAAAGGACACCCCTTTGCCAAGGGGAGCCCGGGGTATCCCCGGGGGGGTCCCCCCGCTTTCCACCAAAGTTTAGAAAAAAAGGCACACACCCCGGCTGCTCCGTCCGCCAAATGTCAAATAAAAAGCAGGGATTTTAATTATCCCCCCTTTCCCTTTGGGGGAAAAGCAGCCTTGGCGCCCCCTTTTTTTTGTCATCAGGGCCCGCACCCCCGGTAATTTTCCCCCCGACGGGGCCGCTGGGGGGGGGGGCTCCCCAAAATTTTTTGAGGGGCCCTAGCCAAAACCCCCCCTTTTCCCTATTTTCTTTGGCAGGCAAAAATTTTTTAAGAGCGGAGAACCCCAAAAAATAATTTTATGTTTTTCCTAAAAAAGCCGGGGGTGTTATACAGTATAAAAAAAAGTAACAACTGAGCAATACAATTATGTACAATGCAAAATTTTAAAAAAAAAGGGTTTTTAAAAAGGTAAAAATTTTTGGCCCTGTTTTTTTAGCAAACAAGCGGGGGGGGGAGCCAACCCCCCTGCCCTTTTGGCCAAAAATTTTGTTTCATCTCCAAACTAACGGGAGGGGGGGGGGGTTTTTTTGGTAACTAGGAGGTAAGCAAAACCGGGAAACCCAGAGGGGTGGAACCTATTTTGGGGGGCCCGAATAAAAAACCCCACAACTAGAGGTAGCCGGGAGCGTTCCTACGTTTCCTAGGGGCCCTTTTACCCCGAGAGTAACAAAAAAAAAACCCAGAAAGAAAAAAACTACTCCGGAGCAGATCCCCCCAAAAAATTTAAACCCCCCCAAAAAAAGGGTTAATGGCGGTTAAAAAGAGGAACCCCGGACACAGACGAAAAAAGAGCAAACGGGGGGGCCCCAAACTGTTAAAACGGGAAAAGACAGGAAAAAACCTGGGGGAAAAAAAAAAAAAACCCAAAATCCCAAAAATTTCCTGATTGTAAAAACCCTGGTCACACGACCTAAACCAAAACCCGTCTCTGGTGAAAAAAACTAAAAGCCCCCAGCCCCAAAAAAAAAAGGGAAAAAGCAAAAAAAAAAACAGGGGGCCCCCGATAAATGGGGGCACAACCCCCAAAGGGGCCCCCGGCTGCCCCCCCAAAAAGTGGGGGAACAATCCCAAAAAGCAAGCAAAAAAAAAAAAAGGGAAAAAAATTTTTTCGATGCGAAGTCGGGCCCAGACTCGAAAGTTTCCAAAATTTGGAACCAGGAACCCAATTAAAAAGAAAATTGATCACGGAAAACCTCAGGGAGAAAACCCCTTTTTCCCAACCCCTGACCCCCGTTCCCATCCCCCAAAAAGGTTCGTCTGTCAGTAACCCCCCGGGGGGCCCCGTTCAAAACCATTTTAAAGCACTTCCAACAGGGAAGCTTGTTGGAAACTTATCCCGGGGTTTTTGATCCACAAAAAGGGGGGTTTTTTTGGGCCCAACCCCCCCAAAATTTAAAGTTACAGTTTTAAGCTCTAAAAATTTATAAGGCCAAAACTCAGTTGGGGGAAATGGCAAAAAACGAAATTTTCCCCGTGACTTTTTCGAAATGACTTTTTAAAAGAGCCCAAAAACTGGGGAAAAATAGCCCCCTCCGCCCCCGAAATTCCTTTTCCCTTTTTTTTTACACTACGTTTGGGGGGGGGAAAAGCCCCAAACCCGGGTGGGGAAGGAGACTTCAAAAACAGCGCTTTCGTGTCTCTAAATAAGCCCCCCTGAGAATCCCCAAAAAATAAAATTCCCCCTGAAAAGCAGGGGGCCTCTGCAGGGTTTGGGGACAAAAAATTTTCCGAGGTGGGGGAAAAAGGAAGGAGGGCTGTATTTTTCAAAAAGTAAATTGCAGCGGGGGGTGCAGGAAAAGGGGGAAGGGGGGGGGGGTTTTTTCCCCGTGCTGGCAAAAAAAAGTGGGGGGCGTAGCCCCTTTTTGGAAAGTTCTAGAACAGCACAAGGAATGGAGCTCCCATTCCGGGGACATACGTCCCCGGGGGTGGATCTCACAAAGGGGGGGTTTTACATGGATTAAAACTGTACCAACCCCAGCTGTGTCGGCCGGCTGTGGTTTTTACAGGGATTTTTTCACAAATACAACTGTAAAAGGGGGGCCCGCTTTGGGGGGGGGCCGGGGGGTGGTGTCAGACGTTTTAACATATATTTTTATGATTTGAAAAATATATCTAATAGACAAAAACTCTATATTTCTTTTTATAGAAAAATATCAAATGTTTTTAAATCCCCAGCAATGTCTTACCTGACAAAATATCCAATTGGGATTGTGGGTCAAAATTTGGGGGGTTTAAAAAGCTGTCTCGGGGAGAGGGGGAAAACCGGGGGGCTATGCTGCCCTTTAACGGGGGCCTGACTTCCCTCTACCTGGAGACTGTTAAGGTACAGGGCCCCCCCGCCAGGGCCCCCGCCCCCGTAATCCCTGCCACTGTAAACTTTTCTAAAAGGACCCTGTTTTTTCCCCCCAAAGGGGAAGGGCAGGCAAACAAAAAAAACCGTCAGTCGGAAGACAGGGGGTAAAACCCCCCCTTGCTCCCAAAAATTCAAAAAAGGAACCCCCAAAAAAAGGTTTTAAAAAAAAACAATAAGGGGAGAGGAAAAACCCCCAAAAAGCCTCTTTTGTTTTAATCTTCCAGAAACGACCTCTTTCTGCTTGAATAATGCTTTCCCCGGGAACTTCCCCCCCCACCCCGTAAAGAAGGAACTAATAACAAAAAAAAATCGCAGCTGGGGGAAACTGGCTGTCCCCCCCGAAGAAGAATAAAACCCCTGGGGGGTAAAAACACCCGGGGCCCCGAAACTCAGCTGTGCAGCAGGGGTGAAAAAGGGGCGATCCCCCCGGAAAAACCCCCCCCACCTTTTCCCCCCCCCCTTTTGAGGGGCCTCTGGGCCCTCGGGGCCCCGGTCATCTGGGAAGTTGGGAAAGGGGCCCCAAAAATCGGCTGGAAAAATTTCCCCGCAGAAACCCAAAACCCTTTCCCCAGGCCCCTACCCCCTCCAAAAAACAATATAAAAGGGGCCGGGGTTTTTAACGGAGTCAAGGGGTCTTCCCCTGAAACCCAAAATTTTTCCTTTTACCACCACGGGGGGGGGAGTAGGGTGGGGATACTGGGCCACTACCTCTTAAGAAAAGATTTGTTTGGGAACCCCTTTTGGTTTTTTAAAAGGGGAGGGGGTCAAGACGGGGAAACCCCCCCGGGGTTAATTATTTAACTGACCGTTTGGGGGCCCAGAACCTGGGACCCCTTTCCCCCAGGGAACCTTAAGTTTATAAAATTTTTGGGGGGACAACCATACCAACTTTTACACTTTGGTGGACAGACCTCTCCCCTTCCCATACGTTTTTTACGGGTTTCCCCCAAAAATCAGATTTTAAACCCCTCCCACCTAAGCAATGACGACAAAAACGTTCCCCCCAGGAACCCCCCCAAAAGGCCCCCCCCCTTTAAAGTTTCAAAAATGGGGGGGAAAACCATATCCCCCCAAAAAAGGGGACTTACCCCCGGACCGCTCCCCCCATTTTTAAGAGCAACTCTGGGCCCGAGGGAAAAAAAAGACCACCCCCTTTTTTTTTTCTGAGCAAACACCCGGGGGTAGCCCTAAGCTCCCCGATTTAGACGCTGTC
The DNA here is from genome assembly GCA_033576555.1 of Oophaga sylvatica. NCBI lineage: Eukaryota > Metazoa > Chordata > Amphibia > Anura > Dendrobatidae > Oophaga > Oophaga sylvatica. The sequence continues at coordinate 23,401 of JARQOD010010853.1, forward strand.
GACCAATTTTTTGGGATGAAAAGCCCCAAAAAAAAAGCAAAGGGATCCCCCACCCGGGAAAAAAATGCCCTCCAGAAAATTTTGGGGGCCCAAAAGAGCCCCCCCCCCGGGCACCACATCGGAAAAGGGGGCCCCCCAATCTACAAAACTCCCCAATGAAACCTGCGCCCGATTTTAGCCCGGGAAAAGCAGGAGCATAAAATGTGCCCCCTTTTCTGAACCCCCTCAAAACAACTAGTTTTACAGTTTTACCTGCGACTGAGGGAGGTCCGAATGAAGCCAATAACAGATTTGGGGCCATGGACGCTCCGGGGGTTTTCAACGATAAAAGGGGCCCCCGAGGGGGTAGGGGGCTTTGAGCGCCACATCCCCACAGGAGCGACAAAATTACTTAAACTTTTTTTAATTGGCCCCCAAAAACCCGGGGGAAAAAAGATCCACAGTTTTTTTACCCCGGGGGTCCGGCCAAAGGGAAATTTTATTCCCCCGATAACCTTTTGTCTTTAAGTCTGGAACAAAACCTCTCCCCCCAGGTTACAGGGGCGTCCCCCCCCGCCTCCCAAAAATTTCCCCCCAAATCAGAGCAACAGCCCCCCCCCCAACTCCCCCCCGGAAAAAAAGGAAGGGGCTGTTTCCCCCCCCGGGGGGAAAAAACCCAGGGAGCACAGCCTTTTCAATTTTTTTTTTCCCCCTGTAAATCGACCCCAAAATTTTTTTCTGAAAAAACAACGACCATTTTAGCTTTCTGGGGTTCAGACGTTTTGCCGACCTAAAACAGGGGGTTTTGTGTCAGTAAAAAAGGGGGAGGGGGGACTGCCCCCCCCCAAAAAAAGGGGGGGCCCCTCTTTAAAAAAAAACTTTTAAAAGGGCCCAAAGGGTTTCCCCAAAAAATCATAAAATTTTCTCGGGGGGGCCCCCAAATTTTTTTTTGAAGAAAGCGCCCGGGGTGCCAATTTTCCCGGGACGGCCCCGAGAAATCCGCACCCCCCTTTTGGAAACGGGCACCCCCCAAAGAAGGGGTTTTATGCTCAGGTTATGGTTGGGTGTGAAGCAAAAAAAAATTTTTTTTGGGGGGAAAATACTTTACAAGCTTGTCAGCCACCTAGAAAAAAACCCCTCCTTTTTTTGTCAGTCTAGGGTTTTACCCCGGATGAGAATTTCGAATAAATTTTTTGGGGTAGTATTGAAAACCCCCCGGAAACGCGCGTTGGCCCCGCTTCGAAGGGGGGACTAATTTCTGGAAAAAGCACAGGGAAAGGGAAAAAAACCCCTTTAAACATTCACGCACCTCTCAGCTTGGGCCCCTGGGGAAAAAAAAATATTTTGTGTGTACGAAACAAAGTTTGTGCAGCTGTTTCCTGTCTTAGGAAGTTTCAGTCAAGTCCGGGGGCTCAGGAGTGAGGGCCCCATCAATTTTAGATCTTTCTGGGTTCCGCAGCCGAGGAGGGGGAGGGGAAGATGAAACCCCCCCGAGGTTGTGTATCTGACAAGAAAGTGGGGCTGTAGGGTAAATGAATCACCTAGCCTGTAAGCACCCCTTAACCTGCTACTCAAAAAAGCTGCCCCCCTTTTCCCCCAAAAAAGGGGGGAAAGGAAAGGGAAATTTTTGCGTTTATCCCAAAAAGCCCCAAAGGGGAAAAATCATGGCACCCGAAGGAAATCTGGGCCTTTTGGGGGGCTTGCACCGTTTCTTATGTTTTAAAAACAGAGGGAGGGGAAGGGGGAGTGGGAAAAAGTAAGAGTGACAAAAAGGGCAAATTTACCCCCAGTTAACCGGACCTGGGGTCCGAAGGTTGCTAGTGCTTACGCCTAGTAATAAGAAAACCGGAGGGTTTTGGGGGACAAGTCGCGAAATAGCCCTAACGCCGATACGTAAAGGGTCGGGGGGGAAAAGGGAAATTTGGGGGCAAGGGCAGACAAAAAATAGGACTTTGTTCCCAAAACTGTAATTTTTGGGGAAAAGAAGGCCCCCACAATATTGGCCCCGGGGGGAGGGGTTTTTAAAAAAGTTGCACTTGATTTAGCAAGTTTGTTCACCACATTTAAAGGGGGAAAAAAGGGGGCCCTAACCCCCAAAAAGTTCCCCCAAAAAGATTTTCCAATAACCCCGCTTCCGGGACAACCCCCTTACAAATAAAGGATGGAAAAAAATTGTTTTGGGGGGGATGAACTTAAACTGCACCCTGCATACCACCCCAACTTTGAGGGAAAAAGTCCCCCCCGGGGGCCCCAACCCCCAGCTGCCTAAAAAACCCCCGGAAAATTTTTTGCGCGCTGGGCAATTAGATGAAA
>JARQOD010010854.1:0-25688 GCA_033576555.1 Oophaga sylvatica
ACCCATGGAGGTGGAGCCATCTCGGTCACAGAGAAAGAGGGGAGATGCCACAGGATAACCAGCTATGCTTTTTACTGTGGAACCTCAGGACACTGGAAAAAGGACTGTCCCTTCTTGCCCCTCTTCAGCTAAGATGTTGGGTATGCCTAAGTCTGGGTAACGATCGAGGAGGTTGCACAGACTCTCAGGCACAATTTTCCTCATTTGCTAAAATCCTTCTCCAGTGGAGTTGGAACTTGTTGGTGTCCTGTGTGACTACCGCTTTTGTTGACTGCGGAGCTACCACAATTTAATTGACTCTCGTGTTGTGACTCTTAATAAGATAGGGACAGTCAGGCTTAGTCTCCAGTCAAGTTGTGGCCATTGACTCCTCTCCTCTCGCCCCGAGAAGGAATTTGTTTTATGTCTGAATTTTTTTTTTCTCTTAGAGTGGGCCCGTTCATGTGGAAAAATTAAGCTGTTTTGTCTTGAATAATTTGCCTGTGGGTCTGTTTTAGGTATGCCTTTGCTTCAATGCCATAACCCTGTATTGATTGTTAACTGGGAAATAATCCAATGGGGGTCCAATTGTACCAGTCTGTGTTGTAATTCGTGCCATGCCCACCCTGTTAAAATCTGTATCTGTGTCGTCTGTCGTCTAGAGGGTATTTCGGAGTACCTAACAGACTTTGATTACGTGTTCTCCAAAAGCGAGGCTGATGTGCTGCCACCACATAGAGCTTTCGATTGTGCCATTGGACTTAGTTCCTGGAGCAAAACGCCCAAGGCTCGTCTGTTTAATCTGTCCGGCCCAAGCGCCAAGCCATGAGGAATATATACTGAGAGTCTCCGCAAAGGTCCATATTCGCCCTTCTGTCTCGCCTGTAGCAGCTGGGTATTCTTTGTTAAGAAAAAAGATGGTGGTTTGCAGCCGTGCCTCGACTTTCGGGAACTTAACAAAATTACCGTGAGAAATACATATCCACTCCCTCTCATTCTGGAATTATGTAACCAACTTTCGGGGCCGAATAGTTTTCCAGCTTGATCTACGGGAGGCCTGTAACCTGATAAGGGTTCTTGAAGGGATGAGTGGAAATGGCATCTCTCACGACTGAAGGACTGTTTGAAAACCTGGTCATGCCCTTAGTCTGACTAACGCTCCTGCGATTTTGCAAAATTTTATCATGTAATTTTTTCTGATCTGATTGGTCACTTTGTGGTCATTTATCTTGATGACATTTTAGTATACTCCCTCGGACAGTCACACCACTTGCAGCATCTGCAAATTGTTCTTCTGAGACTTAGAGAAAATCATTTGTATACTAAGTTGGAGAAATGTACATTCTTTGTACAGGAATTGTCTTTTTTGGTTTAATGTTTGTGAGGCATTCGCATGGATCTAGTCATCCGGTCACTGTGATCACCGATCACAAAAATCTAGCTATATTGGTCTGCCAAAATATTGACCCCCAGCAGGCCTGGTGTCGTTTTTTTTTTCCCGATTTCAATTTTCCATCACCTTTCGCCCGGGGTCTAAGACTTAAAGGCAGATGCATTATCCCGAAGCTTTGATTCTGTGTCTCTTCCTGAACCCCCATCCTCCATTCTTCAACCAGGGTGTGGTGGCCGAAATCTTGTCTGATTTTGAGCCCAGGCATAGCACCCAGTAAATAAATCTAGGGTAGATGTTTGTACCGAACGTTTTCCATCTAAAAACTCCTGCATGAGTTTCATGAGTCGTATTGAGTGCTCATCCTGGATTCCAGCCACCCGGGAGGCTGTTGCTAGGTTTCTGGTGGCCTCTTTGGTTGCAATGTTTAAAAGTTTTGTGCCTGGTGTGGGGTTTGTGCCCGTTCTAAAAAATTCACATTGCCGGCCGGCCGGGGAATTGGTGCCTTTAACCAATTCTGGATAGACCATGGACACATTTGACCATGGACTTTATCACTAATCTCCCTCATTCCAGGGCAACTCCGTTGTGTGGGTGGTGTGGATAGATTTTCCAAACAGGCTCATTTGGTACCTCTGCCCGCTTTACTGTCTGCTGAAACCTTGGCCAGGTTGTTTGTGCAGCATGTGGGTCCATCTGCATAGGTGCCTATGAATGTGGGTGTCTGACAGAGGTGTGCAGTTCGTGGCCAAGTTTTGGAGGGCCCTGTAAGGAAAGGACGCCGCCATTTTGAATAGGCCTATACCAGCCTCCATTTTGTCGTTCACAGAGCCACAGACTACACAGGGCCTGTTAGCATATCCAGTACGACCGTTTTGATGTCCACTATGAATCAAAAGGCTTTAACATGCTAATTAGTTTAGGCCAGTTCTGAATAAGATGGTCATCGTTCTAAATAGCTCAAACTCAAGCCAGTATTCCCTGCTCCATATGAATTGCAGGCCAGTTTAATATGCGTGCTTCAAAGCAAAGGGAGGGGCCTAGCAGGTTTAAGAGCTGTAGCCATGACAGGCTGCTCTCAATCCATTTTCTCACAGCAGCAAGAAGCACAAGGGACGATTTGATTTGCTTGCCAAGGGAGCAGCAGCACATGCTTTGGGACTGTCCAGCAACTGAAGACTGTTACCTGGGGACGGCAGAGCTCCCTGCCTCCCCATGACCATACAACCCGGTAATATTGATCTCTATCTAATACCTCTAAGCCTTGTATCATAATCGTTTGTATTTTACTCTGACGCAAATCCATTGTAAATTACATTGTATAGCTTTACTGTATATTTCTGTAATTATCTAGTGCGCCCTTAAGGCAATTAAACCATAAAATTAATCTTGGCTGATGCTTTTACTCTGATTAACGAATCTTAGAATACCCACTGGGTAACAGGGCACCCTCCCCGCGGCCATTTGCTCTAGGTGCAGTTTCCCTTACTGACCTGAGAGACAAAGGGGGCCGCCGGAGAGCTGTACCTGTGAGTTACAATCCCGTTGGTGACGTGGGAGGTAAGGGGTTTTCCTTCACATTTGGTAGCGGCGGTGGGATCAGAAGCTGTGATACCCGGGCTACCGTGTGGGGGTCGGCTTAGTTCTTCACAGGCCTTTTGTAAGAAGTTGGAATCACATTGTCTTTTTCCTCTGCTTACCATCCGAATCGAATGGGCAACCGAACACACTAATCAGTCCTTGGAGCAAATTCTGAGATGTTGGCATCTTCCAGACAGGATGACTGGTGTGAGGCATTGCCCATGGCAGATTTTGCTTTCAACGGTCGGGTGAGAACAGTCAACGGGATGGTCTCCCTTCCTGTCAACTATGGGTTTAACCTGCTCTTTTGGGAAATTTTCTCGTATGGACTCAGGTTGTCCAGGGCAGAGGGTATGGTGCAACGTTTGAAGGCCCAGTGAAGGGAGGTTCAGAGAAACATCACCAAGGTCCAGAAAAGTACAAATTTTTTGCGGACAAGAGAAGAGGATCAGGTCCTGCATTCCTAGTGGGCGAGAAGGTTGGTTATCCACCTGTAATATTAAGCACAAGGTCCCCTCGGCCAAACTGGGGCCTAAGTTTATTGGCCCATAATAGAATATGGAGGTAGCACGCCCTGTGGCCTATAGGTTACAGCTTCCTGCCTCCTTCAAAATATCCAATGTTTTCCACAGATCCTTTGGGGGAGCGATTTAGGAGGACTCCTCATCCATCACTCCTCCGGTATTACATCATTGATTCTCAGGGTGCTCCGAATCTTCAGTATTTGGTGCACTGAAGGGGTAGCCTCTGGAGATCGTCTTGGGTCCCGCCAATTCGGTGCATGCCGAATTGGTTAGTTAGGGCTTTTCATGCCAGGCATCCTGACAGACTGGGGATCCAGTGGCCCCCAGTTAAGAGGGAGTACTGTCATGGTTGCGGACAGGGTTCCTTCCCTGTCCCCATGGTTAATTTGTATGGCCTCCTTTTGGTTTGGGGAAGGATATATATACTCGTCCCTGTCGGAGTTCGTTGTCAGTTATGCATTCATTCTTGCTGTGTGTCTGACCTCCTGATGTGCTTGCATACTGCTGTGTCCAATGCCTCTTGTGTACACCCGTCCTTTTTGCGTTTCTGCTCTTTGCCTTGTGATTCTGATATTACTGCCTCCTCTGCTCTGACCTTTAGGCTTGTTTACTCCTACTCCGCACCCATCTGCCCCATTGGTACTGCACCACTACTCCATCTTCCTGACCTTTGCTACGCCTGACAACTCTTATGTCTCACCCTTCTGCATTTCTTTGATCTCCTGGCTTGACTGCGGCACGTTCTGACTACTCTTCGACATCTCTGGTCACCGCCCTACTCGGCTCCTGGCCCACCTCTGGCCACTCCCCCAGTGGTCATGTGCTTCAGGTCCTGCGCTCAGGCCAGTAAGCTCACCGCAGCTCTCTCTCACTTCCGCTGACCACTTAGTTTCTGTGCGCAGACTCCCTATTGTAAGTCTGCAACGGGGATCGTGATAGTGATACAGCTTGCCGTATCCCAAGTTGTCATGTGTGGCGGTGATAATGAAGCTGTCTGCAGACATCAAGCACATTAAAATATTTATTATACATGGTACATGGTGGCTTAGTGGTTACACTGCAGCCTTGCAGCACGGGAGTCCTGGGGTTCAAATCCCACCAAGGACAACATTTGCAAGGAGTTTGTATGTTCTCCCCGTGTTTGTATGGGTTTCCTCTGGCACTTCCGGTTTTCCTTCCCACATTCCAAAGCATACTGATAGGAATCAGATTGTGAGCCCCATCGGGGACAATGAGATAATGTATCAAACTGTAAAGCGCTGCGGAATATGTTAGCACTATAAAAAATAAATTATTATTATTTTTTAATTTTTTTTTTTTTTTCTGCTGATAAAGGTGATACAGCCCACTAATAACCAACCTTTTCATTTAGTGGCCATTGAAATTGTTCTGTGTGCAAAGCTGTTGCACTCTATTACCGTATATACTCGTGTATAAGCCGAGATTTTCAGCACCTTTTTTTTTGTGCTGAAAATGCCCCCCTCGGCTATACACGAGTCATAGGCAGAAATCAGCGGGGGAGGGGAGCGGCGGCAGGAAGCCGGTGCTGGGACATCATACTCACCCTCCCCGTGCCATCGCTGAACGTCCCTGCAATCCTGCGTTTCCCCCGGCTTCCTGCACTCTCCACGCGTTGAGCGGTGACGTAATATCCGCTCATTAAGGTCTGTAATAGGTGCGACGCCACTCCCATGGCGGGCCTCCATATTCATGCCTAATGACGGTATACTCACCGCTCAGCGCTGGATAGCCAGGAAGCCGGGAAACGCAATTCCATCAGGACTTCGCGAGGCACGGGAGGGTGAGTATATGGGGGGAGCATGGAGAAGGACAAGGAGCCAAGCAGAGGGGGGAGGACGGAGGCACGGACAAACGAGGGGAGGACGGAGAGCACGGAAAAAAGGGGAGGACGGAAGCACGGGCAGGAGGGGGGAAGGACGGAGACACGGAGCAGAACGGGGGAGGACGAGAGCACGGAGCAAAAGGGGGGAGGTGGAAGCACGGAGCAGAACGGGGGGGGGACGGAGACACGGAGCAAACGGGGAGGAGGAGAAGCACGGAGCAGGACGGGGTGGCTCAGAGGGAATGGGGGGGGGGGAGTGCAGAGCTGTGGGGGGCACGGACAGGACGGGGGAGGATGGAAAGCACGGAGGAAAAGAAATGGACAGGAGGGGGGAGCACAGAGGAGAATGGGGGCGCACAGAGCTGGATGGGGGACAAGACAGACGGCAACTTATACACCCGCTTATAGCGAGCAATAAGTTTTTCCAAGTTTTTTTTTTGGCAAAATTAGGGGAGTCGGCTTAACACGGGTCGGTTATACAAAGTAATACGGTAATTTTATTTTTTTTTTTTACAAAAGGATACACGCTGAGATCTGGTTTGAAATTGTTGTGAGCCTATCTTCTAGATTACGTGCATCTTTGGCATCCCCAATTTCTCAGGGCATCCTTATTCCTACTTGAACGCCATCTTTCACCTATCTCTGACGACACAAGTACCTCTGATAATTGATGTTGGGTAAATGAGTAATCGTTGTAGGCTGGATCCTGGACCGTACTCCCCGAGCCTGTTATTGATCCGTTGTACATTCCCATTCCCACCGTCCAGGCCCTTTTCCACATTCATGAAAAACTCACCAATTTCTCCAAGAAACCGCACCTTACAGCACAACTGAGGAAAGATGCATTCCAAACCAGGACAATCTTCTAATTATCAGGCACGTCCACACTAAGAAAAATTTAATTTATAATAATAATAATCTTTAATTTTTATATACGCTAACAAAATTTTTCCCCACGCTTACATTTGCAAAAACTATCAATACGTCCCCGGGGGCCACATCTAGTTCCCTATCAGTAAGTCTTTGGAATGTGGGAGGAACCTGAGTACCCAGAGGAAACCCACGCAAACACGGGGAAACATACAAACTCCTTTCAATTTGTCCATGGTGGGACTCCAGCGTGCAGGGCTGCAGTGCTATCCACTGAGCCACAGTGCTGCCCATTTATGTTACAACCGAATACAGAAGGGGAGATCTCAGATTAAAACTGTTTTAAGCATCTAGTCAATGTTTATACAGGCCTTAACGACAGGCCCAAAAAATTAAAAAAATATTCTTCTGTTACTAACATCAACAGTAGGGCACATGTCACTTTGAAATTGTTTGGAGCATCTCATCTCAATTTATACAGGCCTTATCGACAAGCTCAAAAAAGTTGTTCTGTTACTAAAGTCATTCCAAAAAGGGGAAATGTCACTTTGAAATTGTTTGGAGCATATCGCAATGTTATACAGCCTTATCGACTGGCCCAAAAATTTCTTCTGTTACTAACATCATACAGTAGGGGACTTGTCACTTGAAAATTGTTTGGAGCTCTCGTCTCAATGTTATACAGGCCTTATCGACAGGCCTCAAAAAATTATTCTGTTACTAACGTCATACTGTAGCGGACCTGAATTAAAATTGTTTGTAACATCTAGTGTGTTATAAGAGCCTGATCCATAGCCACAAAAAAATTTTTCTGTTCCTAGTGCCATACAGTGGGGGACTTGACTTTAAAATAGTTTGTAACATCTAGTGTGTTTATAGAGGCCTAATCCATAGACCACAAAAAATTCTTCTGTTCTTAAACGTCATTCAGTAAGTTACCTGACTTTAAAATTGTTTGTAGCATAACTTATCTTACAGGGCTCATCCACACTCAAACATTATTTTTTTCTGTGACTAACATGATACAGCACGCTGTTATGTTTTGGTAGCTGAGGAGGACAGGAACAACAGCAGGGCAGCCGAACACCTGAGATGTTGGTAACTGATTGGTTGCAGATTCCTAAACAACGACACAACTAGAGGTAGCCATGGAGCGTTCCTATGTTGATCCTAGACGCCTCGTCACAGCCTGAGAGATAACACACCTAAAGGCAGAAAGATGAAAGCTATCTGCCCGGAGCAGATCCCCAAAGAAAATAGGAAGCCCCCAAACATATAATGGTGGTTAGACAAGATGAAAATACAAACATAGGCAGAAAATAGACTGAGCAAACGCTGGGGCCACAAGCTGACTAAATAGGATAGGACAGGAGAGATTACTTTCTGCAACCCAGAAAACTCTACAAAAATCCAACAATTCTGATTACAAAAATACTGAGATCACACGACTCGCCACCCACTAAATCAGATCTCAGTGTGAACAAAAACCAAGCTGCAGCCGCTGAAAAAACAGGAAAAAGCAAATAGAGCAAATAACAGTGGTTGCAGATAAACTGTGAGGAGCTCAGGCCCCAGGGAGGGACCTGGCTGACCTCCACAAAAGTGCAGAAAACAATGCAAAAAGCAAGAACAAAAAGAAAAGCAAAAAATATCTTATCTGAAAGCAGGAGATGAAGGCAAGACTCCAGCTAACTTCCAATGAAACCAGGAACCACAATTGAGGCAAGAACAATTGATCACCACAACCATCATGGAGGGAACCTCCCTTATATCAGACCAGTCCGTTAACCCAGATTGCCCTCCTCGCTGAAAGGTTCAGTACTGTCTGTAACCACCAAGGGAGCCTCTGCTCAGAACCATCTCTAGCACATTCATAACAGTACACCCCCTTGAGAGGGGTCACCGAACCCTCACTTGTGCAACCAGCCGATCAGGATGAGCTCGGTGATAGGCACGGATCAGTCTCCTAGCATGGATGTCTGAAGCAAACACCCAAGAATTGTCCTCCTGACCATAACCTCTCCACTTAACCAAATACTGGAGTTTCTGTCTAGAAAAATGAGAATCCAATATTTTCGCAACCACATACTCCAATTGCCCTCAACCAAAACAGGGTCAGGAGGCGCAGCCATAGGAACCACTGGCTCGACAAACCTCTCAATAAGGACTTGTGGAACACGTTATGGATCTTAAATATCCCTGGAAGAAGCAAACGGGAAGGAAAACAGGATTAAGAATCTCCTTGACTTATAAGGTCCAATGAACCTGGGCTAAACTTTGGAGATGCAACCCTCATAGGGATATTTCTTGAGGACAACCAAACCAAGTCCCCCACTTTAAACCGAAGACCACAGTCCTATGCCGGTTGGCAAACTGTTGGGCCCTTCTCCTGAGAGAAGACAACCTCTCCACTACCTGGTCCCAAATCTGCTGCATTCGCTCCACAACAGAGTCAACACCCGGACAGACAGAAGCCTCCGCCTGTCCCGAAGAAAATCGAGGGTAAAAACCCAAAATTGCAGAAAAATGGAGACATCAAGGTGGCAGAGCTAGCCCTATTATTAAGAGAAAACTCAGCCAAAGACAAAAAAGAGACCCAGTCATCTTGATCAGCAGACACAAAAACACTCAAATAAGTCTCCAAGGTCTGGTTTGTTCTCTCGTTTGTCCTTTGGTCCTGAGGATGAAAAGCAGAGGAGAAAGACAATTGAACACCAAGCTTAGAACAAAATGTCCTCCAAAATCTGGAAACAAAACTGGACTCCTCTGTCAGACACAATGTTCTCCGAATGTCATGTAACCAAACCCACGTGCTGAAGAACAAAGGCACCAATTCGGAGGAGGAAGGCAACTTAGGTAATTGCACAAGATGTATTATCTTGGAAAACCTATCACAGATTACCCAGATAACGGTCATTCTCTGAGAAACAGGGAGGTCGGAAATAAAAATCCATAGAGATATGGGTCCATGGCCTCTTGGGCACAGGTAATGGCATTAACAAACCACTAGAGCGAGAGCAAGTTTGGGAGCGAGAGCAAGTCCCACAGGACTGCACAAATTCCCTGACGTCACGAGACAAGTAGGCCACCAAAAGGACCGACTCACCAAGTCCTCTGGTACCAAAAATCCCGGGATGACCAGCCAACGCGGAACAATGAATCTCAGACATCACACTCTTCTCCACTGGTCTGGGACAAATAATTTCCCAATAGGGCAGCGCTCAGGTTTATCCTCCTGACACCCTTCCAAGGCCAGTCTCAAATTGGGCGGATGGCGGAAAGAACTACACCCTCTTTCAAAAAACAGTAGGATCAGATAACTCAGGAAGTCCGCAAAGAAACTCCTCGAGGGGGCATCCACCTTAACATTCTTAGTGCCAGGAAGAAAAGAAACCACAAAAATTAAAACGTGTGAAAAACAAGGCCCACCTGGCCTGTCTAGGATTAAGTCGCTTGGCTGATTCGAGATAAACCAGATTCTTATGTCCGTGAGGACCACCACCTGATGTTTGGCTCCTTCCGACCAATGTCTCCACTTTCAAAGGCCCACATCATGGCCAATAACTGTCATGTGGCATTGCCACGAAGATCGTCGCGGTTGCACATTTTGACTTCTCAAAAGCTAGTTGCTTTTCTTTGTGTTTGGCAGCTAGGGAGTTATTCGTCTGTGCTCGGTGCTGGACTGGTGCAGTTTCTCCCGCTGCAATTGATTATTTGTTGATTGGTTTTCCTTTAAATTCCTGGTTGTCTGCTTTGGGATTTGGGCCAGTGAATCCTTCATTCAGTCCACAGATAGGAATGAATCTGTATTGATTAAGTTGAGAGCTCCTTAGTTTTTTTAAGCTCAACTTGCTTAGAGTTTATTTCCCAGACCATTTATGTTCCTTCGGTGTTTGAGTGTGTATGCAAGTGAGTGCTATCCTGTCTGTCTTATATGTCTTATCTGTGTATTTAGCTGAGATCTGCCCATACCCTTTGGTGGTAATCAGGATCCTTCTTAGGACTGATTACAGGGTTCAGGGTCTGATAGGAGACAGGGTTAGGCTGGAGACTTGACCTCTGAACCATTATCAGTACCTCCAAGGTAAGGGATTATTTTAGGACCCCAGTGTAGGGTCAGGTTAGACCCGGTCCTCCTCTTTCCTGTTACAGCTCATCAAGTCCTCAAGATTAACCCTGAGTTAAACAGAAAATCGTTTCTGCACATCTAGTCCTCAAGATTTACCCAAGTTCTGCAGATATCGTGTCAGGTAAATCTATTTTATACTTACATTCTGATGTTGCTAAACTATATGTTGTATAGAGTGTGGTTCCTGTATAAATAGTTTACTGACATTGTATTCATATCATTAGACAGCGTGACAATAACTCCCCGATTACCCACGTCATAATTACATTCAGTTGGAGAAAATTTTCGAGAGAAAAAGGCACAAGGTTACTCTTAGAGGTCTCTGGATCTCTTGGGACAAAACGGCACCTGCCCCAATTTCAGAGGCATCAACCTCCACCTGAAACGTAGAGAAACATCATCTGCGTAGAACAGGAGCGGAAGTGAATGTCTGCTTAAGTTCCTGAAAAAGCAGAGACTGCCTCAGGAGGCCAATTCACCACATCAAACCCATTTGGTCCAAATCAGTCAATGGTTTAACAATACCGAGAAATTACCAATAAATTTACGATAAAAAATTGGCAAAACCCAAAAATCTGTGAAGAGCCTTTAATGAAGTAGGTTGGACCCAATCACAGATGGCTTGAACCTTGACCCGGGTCCATTTCAATAACAGACGGAACAAAATGAAATCCCAGAAATGAGACCTTCTGTACCCAAAAAGACACTTTGATCCCTTCACATACAGTGCATTCTCTCTCAAAAATCTGAAACAAGTCCGAACATGTTTCACATGAGAGGCCCAGTCATTGGAAAAATCAAGATATCACCAAATAAACAATCAAGAAATTTATCCCAAAATCCCTGAAAATATCATTCATGAAGGATTGGAAGACGGAAGGAGCATAAGTGAGCCCAAAGGGCATCACTAGTACTCAAAATGCCCCTCTGGGTATTAAACCCGTCTTGCGTTTCATCACCGTGCTTTAATGCGAATAAGTTATACGCCCCCTGAGGTCAAGCTTGGTAAACCAACTAGCCTTTTTCACCCGGAAAACAGGTCAGAAATCAAGGTAACGAATATTGATACTTCACAGTGATCTTATTCAAGAGACGATAAACAAAACACGGCCTCATGAACCATCCTTTTGGACACAAAGAAAAAAACAGCACCCAAGGGTGTAGAGGATGGCTGATATGACCCTTCTCCAATGACTCCTTGATATAAGAATCGCATAGCATCGTGTTCAGGTACAGACAATTAAAAAGGAGACCTTAGGAAATTTACCACCAGGCACTAATTCAATAGCGCAATCGTAGCTCCTGTGAGGGGGCAAAGATGCAGATCATCACCTGATAAGAAAACTGGGGTTTATTCTCCGCCAAAGGGGTAAAATCAATGCCATAGGAGAATAGACTTCCGCAGGGGTAATCATGGGAAACCCACAACGTTTGGCAAAGTCAAAATCCATCAGGTTAACAGCTGCTCCTGAATCAACAAAAGCCTGAGCAAAAATGTGGACAGGACAAATCAGGTAACAGTGAACAGAAATTTAGTCTGAACACTACCCAAGACAACCTGAGCGAGCAAAACGTCTTCCCCGCATAGGGCAGACTGAAATAGCTACTAAATAGGATAGGACAGGAGAGATACTTTCGCAACCCAGAAACCCTACAAAAATCCACAATTCTGATTACAAAAATACTGAGATCACATGATCTCACCACCAACTAAATCAGATCTCAGTGTGAACAAAAACCAAGCCGCTTCCGCTGAAAAAAACAGGAAAAAGCAAATGACAAATAACAGTGGCTGTAATAAACTGTGAGGAGCTCAGGCCCAGGAGGGGACCTGGCTGACCTCCACAAAAGTGCAGAAAACATGCAAAAAGCAAGCACAAAAAGAAAAGCAAAAAATATCTTATCTGAAAGCAGGAGATGCAGGCAAGACTCCAGCTAACTTCCAAATAACCAGGAACCACAATTGAGACAAAACAATTGATCACCGCAACCATCATGGGAGGGAACCTCCCTTATATCAGACCACCGTGAACCCAGATTGCCACTCCTCGCTGAAAGTTCAGTACTGTCCCTGTAACCACCAGAGGGACCTCTGCTCAGAAACCATCTCTAGCACTTCATAACAGCCGCCATCTTTCAACTTTGAATTTACTGTTGCTGAAATTCAGCTGTTTGCATGAGGTGGTGCAGAGTTTAAAATCTAATTTTTTGCTGCTAATACTGTGCTCCTACCACACTATCTGAGCAACCTGACTGGGAAAAATTGAGGCCGTGGTAGAAGGGAATTAGGCTTGGTGTTCAAAGTGTCCATAGGTAGGTGGCAATGTTTGTGGAAGCACTAGTGAAGCAACGTCACTTCCTATGCAAAGACAACTGAACACTTATGTTACTGGACAGGCTACACTACTACCTTTCTTTGCAGACGCACAGGGTACGCCTTATCGATGATGCCCTAAAGAGCATGTACCCAGTGGATGCAAGTGCAGCTTTCAAGTGGCCTCTACTCCTCTTCCCCATCTCAACATCACACCCATAACAGTCCACAGAGGTGGCATCCAAATTTACCTTGCTATCCCTCCATGTCCCAACTAACCAACCATTCACTGATTGACAAACCACAGATGGGTGATCTGAAGAGCTGTTCACACATTCTATGCAATGTCCATGAGAAGAGTACTCAAAAGCTTTGCAGAGTCATAATAGGAAATCTGCACTGATGCCCAAAATCTTTTTAACTTGGATCCGGGGCAGACAAAGTATGGTCCGAACAGCATCCTGACCCTCATTATCAAGACAGTTAACCCCTGGGGGAAGGTGATCCTGATGAACTCAGATATCTGAGGCTCATGCGACTGTACTGTGCTGTCGGGGCAAGGAATTTAGGGCACATTACTAAATAATAAATGAACGTACAAAACTGTCCATTAAGAAAAAATAACGTGTTCTGTGAGCCACCTTACAATATGTGACAGATTGGCTCGTCCTAATTGTCTGCCTTTGCAGGAGTGTATTTCTTGTCAAGCTCTGTGGCATGCATAGAGTAACTTTGCAGGAACGTGAGGAGGAGGCCAAAAGTCATTGCTAAAAGTGCTATGACTTAAGCAGGATAATAAAGATGTTTAAAAAAACTATTTATAAAGGATTTGAAGTCTTTACCTTCTACTACAGTGGGAAGCATGAAGATGGTTAGGAAGAAGAAAGGCATCAGCCCACCACTGCACCGAAAGGAATGCTGAAAATAATTAAGGTGCTCGATTCCTCAAGGCAGGTATTCTCATTAAAGCTGTAACCATAGTAATGGGATTGTAAACTAGCACCATAGGGACATATTAAAAATTCAAATTTATTCAAAAAATAGCCATTAAAAATGTAACACAATAAAATAAAGAAGGTAATCAAAAGGCATGTTTTAACCTTATGCATTTCGACTATACAAATCCTTACTCATAGTATAACTACATGGATATTCCTGACAATAAAAATACTCGCATATTCCCCGGAAATAGATATGAGTCATAAGGGTCCCACCTCTTACAGAAAAAATAATACTCATAAGAAAAATGATACAGTCAAAAAACAAAAGTTAACATACTAAAATGTAAGAACTTGCAGGTACAGAGGATGTCGCCACGGATCTAGGAAGACAAAGATTAAAGGTTTATTTACAGGGATATTCACTCCACGCAGGAGGAGAAACGGGAATAATTGCAAACAGTAAACAGTAATACGAAATTTAGGGAAGTAAATGAAGGCAGAATAAACTTATAGTCTGAAAAGGCTCGATTGAAGGGTCTAATTCTCCAATGCGGCAACCGTCACAGCAGCACGGCAGTCTCTCAGTCTCTGTTCGCGATGAAGAAATGACCTTGGGGGAAAACAACAGGATGCCGGTGGTGAAAGGGGTCCTGCCTCACCACTCTAAGTCACAATTTACACTCAGGACGAATCATCGCAGAAACGATGCTGCGCATCTCATCAGTTCAGATACTCTTCTCAGGGCTCAGCCTTCACGGTCGTACACCGGAACTGCACACACTGCGAATGTCTCCGACCTGTCAGGGAGTCCTCCTCCAGTCATGGAGGCTGGCGGTCCACGTCCACACAAAGGCACTCACAGAGTACTGCCTGTCTGTCTCGGTCCTCAGCGGAGAGCCCTCTGCTTAGAGGATGCAGCGTAGCTGACAGCTCTCTCTCCTGCGTGCTGTACTTTCCCCCCCTGACTCCTGCCTGCATTCCATGTGCACTCCTTTTAACAGGTCACTGACCCCTGCTGTCACATGAAAGTCGGTCCAGGTCTGATAATCTTCCCCAAGAAACAACTGCTGCCTACCAGGTGATTCCAGACACGGAGCAGGAGAGGTAACCCCAATCAGGTTCTTCCTTCTCTTCACCCCCTGTCACGCTGTATCACACGATACACATATGTGTCAGTAAATCAATACTAAAGGGAACAACATACAATATAACATATAAATAGGAAATCTCAACTTGTATATAAATATAGTATTACCTGACATAATATCCGTGTACTGTGGGTGAATCCTGAAGACGTATAATACTGTACTCAGGCTGCAGTGGACCGGGGTCTATGGCTGACCCTAGACTGGGGACCGACTAGTTCCCTCAACCTGGAGGTACTGTTAATGGTAACAGAGGTCCAGGCCGCCAACGTAACCCTGCTCCTATAAATCCCTGACAACTGTAATCTAGTCCTCAGAAGGACCCTATTACCACACAGGGATAGGCAGGTTTACGCTTAACTAACAGTACAGACAAACTAGACAGACAGGGATAAAGTAAACACTGTCTTGCATACAACACTTAAACACAGAGGGAACACAAAAGGTCTAGGAGATAAACTATAATTGAGGAGAGAGAAACCACAAAGGAACTCTTAACTAATTCTTTCTCATGACCTGATCCAAACTATTGTTCTGCATGTAGGCTTTCACCGCATCTAACAAGCAACTGCAGGTATATAAAGGAAGCTAATTTTAAGCTAATCAAAACGCCGGGCGAGGCGGCCAGTCAACCAAGACAAGGAAAATTAACTCCTTCACTACCAAACCAAAGAAACAGCAACTCAGCTGCGAGAATCAGAATGTGCAACGCGACGATCTTCGTGGCAACACCCCATGACAGACCCCCCCCTTTTCTACGGGGGGCCCCCCGGACCCTCAGGGCCAGGTCGCCCGGAAGTTTGGGAAGGCCGATCCAATCGATCTGCGTTAACACAGCGCAGGGACCCACGCCTCTCCCAGGACCATCCCCTTCCAATAACCAATACTGAAGGGACCGGCGATTCAGCTATCAATGATCTTCGACACTTGAAATTCAATTACCATGACCACCACTGGAGGAGGAGGTAGAGGTGACGGTAAACTGGCGCCACACCCTTTAAGCAACGATTTGTGGAACACAGGGTTTTTTTAAACGTAGGAGGAAGGTCCAGACGAAATGCCACAGGATAATTATAAATGATCCTGATGGACCGTGAACCTGGGACCCATTTTCCAGGAGGCCTTGAGTTTTATATTCTTGGTAACAAACCATACCAGATTGTTCACACCAAAGGTCCGGACCAACATCCCTCCTATCAGCCTCGTTTGTAACGTTCCCCCCTACACCAGATTATTCAGTATCCTCCCAACGAAGCAAGTGACGACGAGAATCGTTCCCCCCCCTCAGGAACCCCAGAAGGGCCCCCCCCCCCATGAAAGTACAAAACTGAGGATGAAAACCATATCCCCAAAAAAACGGGGGACTTACCAGTGGACTCCCCCCCCCCCCCTATTTTAAGAGCGAACCGCCAGAGGCAAAAAAAGAAACAGCCTCCTTTCCAGAGACAAACACCGAAGATTTCTCTAGGCCTATTCAGACGTTCTGCTGACCATTGGCGCGGATGAAAAGCCGAAAAAAAATGACAACTGCATTTCCCCACGTGACAAAATGCCCTCCAAATTTTGGGGACACAAACGGAACCCCCTATCTGACACCACATCAAAGCAACCCTGAAGTCTCACAATCTCCCCGATGAACACCTCGCCAGAGTTTTAGCATTAGGAAGAGCAGGAAGAGCAATAAATGGCCATCTACTGAACCGTCAACACAACTAAAATGACAGTCTTCCCTACGACGAGGAGGTCCGTAATGAAGTCCATAGACAATGAGTCCATGGACGCCCGTAAATTTCAAAGGCAAAGGGCCCAACGGACGGGTATGAGGGGTCTTAGAGCGAGCACAAACTCCACAGGGGCCGACAAAATTATTACCTCTTTATTTAAGTAGGCCCCAAAACCGGCGAGAAAGGAGATCCACAGTTGCTTTCTCCGGGTTCCTGCTAAAGCAGAATTATGATTCCTCTAACTTTTTGTCTCAACTGATTAGGAACAAACAGTTTACCTGGAGGTCCCTACAGGGGCGTCCCCCTGACCTCCAAAATCTCCTCCTCAATCAGAGCATACAGCCGACCCACAACTCCCCCTAAGGATAGGAACCGGGTCACCGTCTTCCCGGGGCCCCCGGGAAACTACGGATAAGGCATCAGCCTTTACATTTTTTGACCCAGGAACGATAAATGACGACAAAATTAAACCGGTAAAAAAAACGACCATCTACTTTCTGAATTCAGACGCTTTTTCAGATCTAAATACAGCAGGTTTCTTGGATCGAATAAACGGTGACCGGGTGGACGCCCCCCTCCAAAAAGTGCGCCCTCCCAAAAGCCAACAATGGCCAAGATTTCCTATTGCCAACATCAAATTCCTCTCGGGGGGCGACAATTTCTTGGAGAAGAAAGCGCACGGACGCCATTTCCAGGGGACGGACCTTGGGATAATACTGCACCCACCCTACCAACGCGCTACCCACAATGAACGTTGTGATGCATCAGGGGATGAGTATGGGGGCCGAAGCAAAACATTTTTTTCAAGAGAAAATGCTTGACAACTTTTGTCAGACCCCTAGAAAAATCCGCCCTTTTTTATCATGTCATGAAGGTTTGACAACAGATGAAAATTACAATAAATTTCCGTATATTAGCAAACCCCAGGAAACGCTGCAGTGCCTTTAAATCCTCTGCCGATCCCATTCAAAGCACTGCTCTCACTTTCTCAGGGTCCATACGGAAACCGGAAGCGACCCAGGAAACCCAAAAATTGAAGTTTTCCTGTACGGCGAATACACACTTTTCCCCTTTGGCGAACAACTTATTAATCTCGCAAAGATCTGCAACACCTGTCCACATGCCCTGATAACACAAATCTGGCAGTAAATTAAATGTCTCTAATAAACCACAAACTGCCCCACAAGGTGGCGAAAGATGTCATTAACAAAATGTTAAACACCGCCGGGCAGTAGCAGACCAAAAGGCAGACAAGGTTCTCATAATTGTCCTTCCGGATGTTAAAACCCGTCTCCACTCATCCCCCTCCTTTATTCCTAATCAATTATACCCCCCCTGAGATCCAACTAGAGAACCATTTTGGCGCCCCAACTGATTGAAGAATCAGAATAAGTGGGAGCGGATACGGCCGACCGAACCATAAGCTCCGGAAACCAAGCAAGGGCGTAGGCCTCCTCTTTTTCTTCACAAAGAAGAACCCCGCGGCACTGGGGAAGAGAAAGGTCTAAATCCCCTTGGCCAACTTCCGAAATATAAACCTTCATAGCCTTCCCCAGGACAGAAAGGTTTATAACCTAGTTTAGTAATTTAGCATCAGAAGCAATTTATTGAGCATCATACCACATGAGGAGGTAACTCCTGACACCCCCCCTGCAACACATCCTCAAAGTCCTCCAGAAAAGGAGGCAAGGTTCTAGGCACGACCGACTGATGCCTTTTCATGCAGTTATTCTGAAAATTCACCCCACTGGCTATCTCTCTGGATTGCCAATTAATCACGGTTATGTTTACCAACCAAGGAAGTCCCACACAAAGGAGTAGGAAACCCCCAACACAAAACAAGACAATTGTTCTTTATGTCTTGCCCCTCTCGAAGGTCCATGTTAGAACACTTGTACAAAGCTTCCTTGACCGAGAGGTCTGGCGCAATAGAAATAAAATTGTTTGGCCATACACTCATTGCATACCTTGCCCGGGCAAACCGAGCGCCACCAAAACCCCGACCCCTACAAGAAGAACGAAATCCTCTCAACTCTCGACCAAACCACCACCTCCGCGGTACAGAAATTAACGGACTTAGGGACGAAATACAACCCCAGGTTGCTCCACCACACAACCTGGGATTAACATTTTCCCGCGACTTTCTGCTCAATGAGGCAGGGAGGACACCCCTCAACAAAAAGTCCCTCTTTCCCACAGAAAAAACACCTTCTTGTCTTGCGGCGCACCGCCATCCCCTCCTACGAAATGAGTCCCTCCCAACGCATAGGCTCCTCAAACAACCAGGGGAAACCCATAAAGGGACCTTATATAGGTGGAGTCACAACAGGGGGCGAGTACCTCGCACCTCCCGAAGCCGCTTCAATACGAAAGCAAGGGCCATAGCAGCCTCCAGTGACGGGGAGAATCAACTGAGCCAAAACATCTTTTAACCCTTCAAACCCCCTATTTTGACCTTAAAGACCTTGCCATTTTTTGCAATTCTGACCAGTGTCCCTTTATGAGGTAATAACCAGGAAGCTTCAACGATCCTAGCGATTCTGAGAATTTTTTTTCGTGACATATTGGGTTCATGTTAGGGGAAATTTAAAGTCGATAATTTTTTGCGTTTATTTGTGAAAAAAATGGAAATTTGGCGAAAATTTTTTAAAATTTTTTTTAATTTTTCAAATTTTAAATTTTATTTGTTAAACTAGAAATATTTTACACAAAATAGTTAATAAATTAACATTTCCCACATGTCATTTAATCACACATTTTGGGAACAACATTTTTTTTGTTAGGAATTATAAGGGTAAAAGTTGACCACGATTTCTAATTTTTACAGCAAAATTTACAAAACCATTTTTTTAGGGACCACCTCAATTTGAAGTCACTTTGAGGGGCTAATGGCAAAAAATACCCAAAAGTGACACCTTTAAAAACTGCAACCCCCAAGCTACTCAAAACTACATTCAAGAAGATTATTAACCCTCAGGCTTCACAGAACTAAAGCAACGTGTAAGGAAAAAATGGACATTTTAATTTTTCCAACAAAAATTTTCTTTGCCAATTTTTTCATTTTACATGGGCATCAGGATAAAATGGACCTAAAATTTGTTGGGAATTTCTCCTGAGTACACAATACCTCATATGGGTCATAAACCACTGTATGGGCCACGGCAGGGCCAGAAGGGAAGGAGGGGCCATTTGACTTTTTGAATGGAAAATACTGGAAATTTGCGGTTCCATGTCACATTTTGAGAGTCCCTGTGTGCCTAAACATTGGAGCTCCCCCACAATGACCCCTTTTGAAAACTAGACCCCCTAAGGAACTTATCTAGATGCATATGATCATTTAACCCCCAGGTGCTTCCAAATTGTCTGAAAAAAAAGAAAGTACTTTTTTTTCACAAAAATTTTTTTTACCTCATTTTTTCATTTTCCATGGCACAGTATAAATTGGATCCAAAATTTGTTGGGCAATTTCTCCGAGTACACGAACCTTATGGTCCTAACCACTGTATGGGGCCGGCAGGCTCAGAAGGGAAGGACGCCACTTGACTTTTTGAATGGAAAATAAGTGGAATATTTGCGGTTGCCATGTCACATTTTGAAGTCCCGTGGTCTAAACATTGGAGCTCCCCCCCAATGACCCCATTTTGGAAACTAGACCCCCAAGGAACTTATCTAGAGCTAGTGATCATTTTGACCCCCGGTGGGTTCACAAATTGATCTGTAAAAAAAAGAAAGACTTTTTTTCACAAAAATTTTCTTTTAGCCCAGTTTTTTCATTTTCACATGGGCAACAGTATAAATTGGACCTAAAATTTGTTGGCAATTTTTTCCCCGATACACAGATACCTCATATGTGGTCATAAACCCTCTTTGGGGCCATGGCAGGGCCAGAAGGAAGCCGCCTTTGACTTTTTGAATGGAAAATAGCGGAATATTTAGGGTTTCCATGTCCATTTGGAGAGTCCCTGTGTCCTAACTTGGACTCCCCCACAAGTGCCCCCATTTGGAAACAACCCCCAAGGAACTTATCTAGAGCATAGTGTCATTTTAAAACCCCCGGGGTGCTTAAAAAATTATCTGAAAAAAAAGAAAGTATTTTTTTTTCAAAAAAATTTTCTTTTACCCCTCATTTTTTCTTTTCACATGGCAACAGTATAAATTGGTCCTAAACTTTGTTGGCAATTTCTCCTGATACACAGAAAACCCATTTTGGGGTCAAAACCCCCCTTTGGGCGCAGGGCGGGCCAAAAGGGAGACGTCATTGTTTTTTTAAAATGGAAAATATCTGTAATTTTTAGCGTTGCCATGTCGCTTTTGGGAGAGCCCCTGTTCCTAAACTTTGGGAGCTCCCCCACAAGTGACCCATTTGGAAACGACCCCCAAAGAACTTATCAGTGCTAGTGAGCACTTTGAACCCCCAGGTGCTTCACAAATTGATCCGTAAAAAAAAAAATTACTTTTTTTTCACAAAAATTTTCTTTTAGCCTCAGTTTTTTTCATTTTCACATGGCAACAGTAAAAATTTGGGATCCTAAAATTTTTTTGGGGCAATTTCTCCGAGTACACGATACCTCATAGTGGTCATAAACCACTGTTTGGGCGCACGCAGGCTCAGAAGGGAAGGAGCGCCATTTGACTTTTTGAATGGAAAATATGCTGGAATATTTAGCGTTGCCATGTCCATTTGGAGAGCCCCCTGTGTGCCTAAACATTGAGCTCCCCCCCCAAGTGACCCCATTTTGGAAACTAGACCCCCTAAGGAATTTAAATCTAGAGCATAGTGAGCACTTTGAACCCAAGGTGCTTCACAAATTGATCCGTAAAAAAAAGAAAGTATTTTTTTTTCACAAAAATTTCTTTTAGCCTCAGTTTTTTTCATTTTCACATGGCAACAGTAAAAATTGGATCCTAAAATTTGTTGGCAATTTCTCCTGAGTAAAACCAGATACCTCATATGTGGTCATAAACCACTGTTTGGGCGCACTGCAGGGCCAAAAGGGGAAGGACGCCATTTGACTTTTGAATGGAAAATATGCTGGAATATTTAGCGGTTCCATGTCGCATTTGAGAGTCCCTGTGTGCCTAAACATTGGGGCTCCCCCACATGACCCCATTTTGGGAAAACAACCCCCTAAGGAACTTATCTAGATGCATAGTGAGCACTTGAACCCCCAGGGCTTCACAAATTGACCGTAAAAAAAAAGAAAGAAATTTTTTTTCACAAAAATTTTCTTTTAGCCTTTTTTTTCTTTTTCACATGGGCAACAGTATAAATTGGATTCTAAAATTTGTTGGGCAATTTCCAGAGTAACAGATACCTCATTTGTGATCAAAAAACCCTGTTTGGGGCACGGCAGGGCTCAGAAGGGAAGGAGCCCCATTGACTTTTTGAATGGAAAATATGCGGGAATATTTTAGGGGTTGCCTGTCGCATTTGGGAGTCCCTGGTGCCTAAACATTGGAGCTCCCCCCCCCAAGTGACCCAATTTGGAAACTAGACCCCCTAAAACTTATCTAGATGCATAGTGAACTTTGAACTCCAGGTGCTTCCAAATTATCCGAAAAAAAAAAGAAAGTATTTTTTTTTCAACAAAAATTTTCTTTTAGCCTCATTTTTTTCATTTCACATGGGCAACAGTATAAATTGGATTCTAAAATTTGTTGGCAATTTCTCCAATACACAGATACCTCTTTGTGACATAAACCACTGTTTGGGCCTGGCAACTCAGAAGGGAAAGGAGCACCATTGACTTTTTGAAAAGAAAATATGCTGGAATATTTGGCGGTGCCATGTCCGCATTTGAGATTCCTGTGTGCCTAAACTTGGAGCCCCCCACAAGTGACCCCATTTTGGAAACAGACCCCCTAAGGAACTTTCTAGATGCATAGTGAGACTTTGAACCCCAGTTGCTTTACAGAATTTATAACCAGAGCCTGAAAATAAAAAATCATTTTTTTTTTCTCAAAAAATTTTTTTAGCCCACTTTTTATTTCACAATGGTTAAGGAGAAATTGGACCCCGAAAGTTGTTGTCCAGTTTGTCCTGAGTACCTAGTACCCCAATGTGGGGGGGAACCACTGTTTTGGGCACACGTCAGGGCTCGGAAGGGATGTAGACGCTTTTTAAAGCCAACTTGATGGAATGGTCCTGCGGGCATCTTGTTACTTTCAGAGCCCCTGATGCGCCTAAACTAGAAACTCCCCACAAGTGACCCCATTTTTTGGAACTAGACACCGCAAAGAACTTATCTGATGTGGGTGAGACTTTGAACCCCCAAGGGCACACAGAATTTATAACGCCCGGGCATGAAAAAAAAAATCATATTTTTCCACAATCAGGATCTTTATCCCCAATTTTTTTTTTTTCGCAAGGGAACATGAAAATTAGACCCCAAAATTGTTGTCCAATTTGTCCGATATGCTGAATCCCATATGTGGGAAAAACTACGTATGGGCACACTCGGGGCTCGGAGGGAAGTATGACCTTTTGAAATGCCCCTTGATGGAATGGTCTTCGGGCGTCATGTTCGTTTGCAGAGTCACTGATGTGCCTAAACATAAAACTCCCCCAATGACCCCATTTTGGAAACTAGATCCCCCAAGGAACCCTCTAGATGTGGTGGAGCACTTTGAACTCCAATCCCTTCACAAAGTTTATAACGCAGAGCCTGAAAAATAAAATCATTTTTTTCCACAAAAATAATTTTTATCCCCCAATTTTTTTCCCAATGTTAAAAAGGAAAATTAGAACCCCCCAAAGTTGTTGTCATTTTTTCCCGGTACGCTGAACCTCATATGTGGGAAAACAAATGTTTGGGCATACTCGGGGCTTGGAAAAAGGGAGCACTTTTGACTTTTTGACGCAAAATTTGCAGGAAACAATGGTGGCGCCATGTCGCGTATGGAGACCCCTGATTGCCTAAATATGGAAACCCCTCAATCTAACTCCAACCCAAAACCCCAACAACACCCCTAACCCTACACACACCTAACCCTAATACAAACCCTAATCTAACCCTAACCCCAACACACCCCAAATCCCAACTCTAACCATAAACCTAACACACCTAACCTAATTCAACCCAACCCAAATTCCAACCCTAACCAATTTAACCTTAGCCCAATGCTAACCCTAACCCTATTCTAACCCAAGGCTGGTTCATATTGCTTTTACCAGCCCTTTCAACACTACGTTTACCGCTGGTAACGTATACATAACGGATCGCGTTATGCATACCCCTAGCGCAGATGAATCAACAGATAATAACCGCGGATCAGCAGCAAAATCAGTCCACGGATCACAGCAAAATCCGCCGCGGACAGCACGAAATCAGCCGGATCCCGCGAAATCATCGCGGATCCGCAGCGAAATCATCGCGGATCCGCACGAAATCCGCCGCGGATCACAGCGAAATCCCCCGCACACGAAATCCCTGCGGATCAGCAGCGAAATTCCGCTGCCACACACGAAATCCGCTCGGTCAGCCGAAATCCCCGCCGATCCACGAAACCGCTGCCGATCAGCAGCGAAATCCGCTGCGGATCACACGAAATCCGCTGCCGATCCGCAGCGAAATCCGCCGCGGATCACAGCGAAACCCCCGGATCACAGCGAAGTCCGCCGCAAAATCACAGCGAACCGCCGGGATCGCAGCGATTCCCCC
Organism: Oophaga sylvatica; assembly: GCA_033576555.1. Taxonomy (NCBI): domain Eukaryota; kingdom Metazoa; phylum Chordata; class Amphibia; order Anura; family Dendrobatidae; genus Oophaga; species Oophaga sylvatica. Next base: position 24,102 of record JARQOD010010854.1, read on the forward strand.
GGGGGATCACAGCGAAGCCGCCGCGGATGCAGCGAAATCCGCCGCGGATCAGCACAAATTCGCCCGGATCAGCGCGAAATCCGCCGGGTCCAGCGAAACCCCCCCGGGGATCAGCAGAAAAATCCCCGCCGATCAGCAGAAAAATCCCAGCGGACCGTAGCAAACCGCCGCGGATCACCGGATGCCCGCGGATCAGCAGCGAAGTCCGCCGCGGATCAGAGCGAAATCCGCGCGGATTTCGCTGCTGATCCGCGCAAAATCCGGGGATCCAGCAAAAATCCGCTAGAAAAAAAAAAAAAAAATTTTTTTTTTTTTTTTTATTTGTCCCCCCCCAATAAAGGGGCGTTCATTTTTTTTTTTTATTTTGATCACTGGACAGTTTACACAGTGACAAAAAAAATTTTTGAACAGGGGGGGGCGATGCCCGCCGGGGGCGCCTGCGCATCGCCCGCCATTTCCAAAATATGGGGCCCCAGAAGGGCCCGGGCACCCGGGGGCCCAACGGGACATCGGGATCGGGAGAGGTGAGTGGGGGGTCGGAAGGCGGGGGGGGGGGTGGAAGGGGGGCCCCTGGACCAAAAGGGGGGGGACTGAAAATACGGCGGTGACCGATCGCGACATTTTTCGGTGGCGGCGGCCGATCACCCCCGTACCGGTTTTGGGGGGGGGCAGGGCTGGGGCTCCACCAGGGGGAGATGCTATTGCAGCATGGCCATGGCGGATTGTAATTTTTAACCAAAATTTAAATTGGTGAAAATTACCATTCTCGATTGGCTGTTTCATTTTAAAAACCAATCAGACGATCGGGCCCCCGGGGGGGGGGTTAACCAAAACCCCCCTTGGGTAAAAACAAAAGGGCCTGTAACGCGGGTCGGGGGGCCTTTGGGACCCCGGTCTCCCGGCCCCAGGGGGGAATCCCCTTTATGACGCCACATAGGCGTCTGGGTCGGATTGGACAGGTTTTCATGACGCCTACGTGGCGTCATGGGCGGGAAGGGGGGTTAATTTTCAATAACCCTTTTGGCAAAACAGGCTCCTAAGAGCGGGTCATTTTCCCTGAGTATCGGGGCCCTTTTACGGGAAATCCGAAAAAATTCCTCCGCTGGACGATCTCCCTGCTACTTCGTAACTTTTATTTCACAAGGGGGGACCCGATCCGGGTCATCTATCCAACCCCGGGAAAAAAAATCATCTACGACGGGGGCCGGGAGCCCGAGGGGAAAGAGAACCCCCGGATTGAGGGGGCCCCTTGTAAGACGAGATGACAATTCCCCCCCCTGCCTTCACCCCCGTGACTGAGGCCGAAGCCGAAAAAAAATTTTTTAGCCTCCCGGGGAAAGGAAAAATTTTTCCCCCCACCCTGAACCTGTCCGGGAGAGCAACTTTAGGTTTAGACCTGGTTTTCCCGGGGAGACAAAACCCCCGGGCTTAAGCCCACTTCATGGTAAACCTGCAACGCGGGCAAGCTGGGGACTGGTCCATGGGGGCTGGGAGAATTTTTTTTGGCCGTGAAATGTCCCTGTATCACGATACACATAGATGTCATTTTTAACAATACAAGAGGGCAAAAAATAAATTCATATAAAT
>JARQOD010010855.1:0-25687 GCA_033576555.1 Oophaga sylvatica
TTTTGCAACAACCTGGCGAAGAAGAGATCGAGAGACGCCGGCGTACCCAGATGCAGCGGCGGATGTGGGACGCGGTGTTCTCTCCCTCGATGACCCCCCACGGTTCGAGTTACCAAAACTTCTGCTGCCCAAGGCTAAGGAGCAACCGGAGGCTACCCCAAAAGTACCGACCCTGATCCTACCGAGGAAGCGGCGGAGGCGAAGGAGGTTGAGGAGGTACCGCCAGTTCCGGAACGCCCGCCCAGCCAGGAGGCCGCAGCAGATGATCGATCCCCAGCAGGGACACCGGAGGGGTCCTGTCCATCATTACCAGACGTCGACTGGGATGAGATGGCGCGCCTGGATGACGTCGCCTACACCGCCCAGTGGGAACGTGAGTGGCAGCGTCGCGAAGAGGAACAGCGACGCCGGCAGGAGGAAGAGCGGGAAGCACAGCGGAACCGGCAGCGGCAGTACGAGCAGCTGATCGCGGACAAGGAAAGTGTCCGCCGAGAAAAGGTACTCTAAGGGAACCGCGGCGGCAGGGGTGTGTGACAGAGTTCCAGCTCCGGAAGGGCTGGGGCTTCATCAGAGAACCGGGCCTCTACCCAGGGGTCTTTGTCAGTCGCAGGGACGTAGAATCCCACCTGCCCATCGGCCATCCCGGGAGGGACCTAGTTAATGGAGACATAGTCAACTACACACGGCACTGGGGTATGAAGGGATGGTATGCCCTTAATGTCACAATCGTCCGTGACCCGTCCCTGACGCAGGTAACGTCACCATTGCCAGCGCATCCCAGTCACAATCTACCGCTGCATCAGGCCGTGCCCCGGCATCGCCCCAAGAGAGTATATCACAGTTGGAAGCGTCCCCTGCGTACTCTTCACTACCTTGTACTTCTACTACATCGCAATCTGCGATCCATTCCACATCGCAATCAGCAGTCTACACAACGTCGCGCACGGCGACTATTTCTGCATCGCGAGAGAAAGTGGCTATTACAGTGACGCAGACAGCGTCTCACAAAGCGGAAGCGCCCGGCGCGCCCCTAGTGGTTCGCACGAGGACTGTAGCGACCCAAACTCTGATAGCAGGTCACGACTTGTTGGTCATGGGATCTAAGGATCATCGTATTGTTCCAGCCCCCGGGATGGAAAGTATAACTGAAGCCTGCAAGAAAATGTGAAGAACGGTAGGACCCAGACAGGGTTTACCGCAGCTGAGAAGATGTATATAAGTTTTTATAAAAGTGAAAATAGTTTGCACCGTTGATACGAGTATATAATGTTTGCATATTTTGCCAAAAATAGAATGCCCGGCTGGGTAAGCAGAAAAAGAGAGTTTTGCACTTTATAGTATTTATGTGATAAGTGGTCGCATATTTGCACCAAGTTTTATAGGGAATACTCTAGTTGAGTAAATAGAATCTGATATAATGTGAATTATTTGAAAATGTGTCTTATAATGGACTGCGTGGCTGAGGACTGAGCCAGCCCAAGAACTGTATCCTGTAAATAGTTGCGCTTCGGTGCATAATATTGGTTTTACATGAAACCACCTCAACTACCTCTGAATACAAAACCCGTGTGGTGAGGCACTGAGTGAGGTCTGCATTCAGATGTCCTGCAGCCCACCCAGGACCCACGTTGAAGGTTTGGTGCGGGTCCTTCACAAGAATATTGTCGTTTGTTTATATGAAAATGTCTATTTGGTATTTTGTATTTTTCTATATCCAATGTTTTAATGCAACGTTCAAGAAATCCTTACCTCCCGGATGGGAAGAGTTAATGTTTATGTTTAATGCAAAAACAAAATGTCTTCTTGTATTTCACAGCCCGGGAGTGCTGTATTTTACCATGGGGGAATGTGTAGCCCTGGTGTGAAGGCACACGCAGTACCCTGGAGGATGTGTGGAGAGGTAACAGTTTAATGCTCAATAAACATTCACTCCATCACACACTTAGACACACCCATAGGATATATATAGCTAGTCAGACCCAGCCAGCGAGGGAGTTTTCAGTTTCAGTCAGTCTAGTCTGGACTCAGAGGAGTCTGTTTCCTGTCCTCGGACAGAGGAGATTATTCTGTGCAGGAAGAGAGAGGAGTGAGCATCAGGACCTTCAGTCTCCTGTCCCAAGGACAGTGGAGTTCAGAGACGTGCTCCTGAACTAGAAGATTACTGAGCACCTGTTAGCAAGCTCTGGAAAGAAGCAAGAAGGGACTAGTCTGCATAGCCTGTGGAAGTGTGGAGTGCTTATGCTACAAGCGCAGACAGGGCGAAAGGCATAGTGGAAGGAATTCAGAAGTGCCTTAGGATTGGATTATCCTGCACATTGTCACCGGTCACTGGGGACCGAAGCGTCACTATAGCTCCAGGCATAGTGATAGAAAAACCAGAGGCTTACTGGACCTTAGGTAGCAGAAAGCAGCCCTTGGAGTGTCGGTACGTAACTGGGGTCAGGGAGAGTGGGAACTTGGAGTCACTGCAGGACAACATTAGGAACCCAGCTCTCTCAAAGGAAGACTCCGACCACAAAACTGACCGGGCAGTACAGCTTGGAGAAGCTGGAGATTCTGGAGGGAACTACGCTTTATGCTGGTTGAACTCATCATATTTGAAAGTCAAGGAGGCCCATAACCTGTTCAGCTGTTGCCTCAAAGCACATCCTCCACCCGATCAGCCTCCCTGGGACCTGCCTTACCATCTGACAAGTAAAAGGTATGGGAAGAAGCTTCTATGTGTGAGACTGAGTTATTTGATTGCATCCCTGCACAACCCCTCCATAACTATCGACCTGAGGGAAGAGTCCCACCTGTAGGGGACCCGACATCTAGCTGCCTCACCATCCCCTCAGAGATCTACAGCAGCGCTGGTCTTAGTGATCAGAGAACTACAGGTGGCGTCACGAACTGTATATATACCTATCCCCTGTAAATATTCCCCCCAACATACGCCTGACCGCCAGGGCCACAGACCGAGCCAGCGCTACCTGTGACAACCCCATAGACTTCCATGGGCTCGGCTCTGAGTACCCCATTGCTCTGGTAAACCACAATTGTGGTGCGGGTCAAGACAATTTGGCGTCACGAACAGGATGCGAAACTCGCAAAATTGCGAGCCCTGTGTGCCTGTGGAGGTGTTTTTGTGAAAAAGGACTGTTTGCTATTTTTGGCGCTAAAATTTGCCATTTTGCCGCCAAATTCGCGCTCTCAGGCGCTGGAGAAGAAGGTGGGCGTGGATTCGTGGGCGTGTCCCCCCCTGTGGCGCGAAGAGAATGCCTGCCCTCTCAAAGTGCTATTACAATATGCGATCCTGCCCTACAGCAAAGGAGGTCCGCCTCCTCTTCACCTTCCCTGCGAGGAGGAGGAGACGCAAACCCCGCCTCCACGGAAGAGACCGGATGGCTCTGGTAGAAGAAGGGAGACGGTTCTGGAACATCATGGAAGCAGGACGTGTGCAGCCGAACAGGGAAGCGGAGGAAGGCAGGCCCCGTTCCCCAGCCAAGCTGCCACTGGAACCGGAACCATCCGTGGTCCTGCACCTGTAGCAAGCATTGCTGGAGATTAAAGAGGAAAATACGAGATTGAAGAAGATGGTTTTGCAACAACCTGGCGAAGAAGAGATCGAGAGACGCCGGCGTACCCAGATGCAGCGGCGGCTGTGGGACGCGGTGTTCTCTCCCCTCGACGACCCCCCACGGTTCGAGTTACCAAAACTTCTGCTGCCCAAGGCTAAGGAGCAACCGGAGGCTACCCCCAAAAGTACCGACCCTGATCCTACCGAGGAAGCGGCGGAGGCGAAGGAGGTTGAGGAGGTACCGCCAGTTCCGGAACGCCCGCCCGGCCAGGAGGCCGCAGCAGATGATCGATCCCCAGCAGGGACACCGGAGGGGTCCTGTCCATCATTACCAGACGTCGACTGGGATGAGATGGCGCGCCTGGATGACGTCGCCTACACCGCCCAGTGGGAACGTGAGTGGCAGCGTCGCGAAGAGGAACAGCGACGCCGGCAGGAGGAAGAGCGGGAAGCACAGCGGAACCGGCAGCGGCAGTACGAGCAGCTGATCGCGGACAAGGAAAGTGTCCGCCGAGAAAAAGGTACTCTAAGGGAACCGCGGCGGCAGGGGTGTGTGACAGAGTTCCAGCTCCGGAAGGGCTGGGGCTTCATCAGAGAACCGGGCCTCTACCCAGGGGTCTTTGTCAGTCGCAGGGACGTAGAATCCCACCTGCCCATCGGCCATCCCGGGAGGGACCTAGTTAATGGAGACATAGTCAACTACACACGGCACTGGGGTATGAAGGGATGGTATGCCCTTAATGTCACAATCGTCCGTGACCCCGTCCCTGACGCAGGTAACGTCACCATTGCCAGCGCATCCCAGTCACAATCTACCGCTGCATCAGGCCGTGCCCCGGCATCGCCCCAAGAGAGTATATCACAGTTGGAAGCGTCCCCTGCGTACTCTTCACTACCTTGTACTTCTACTACATCGCAATCTGCGATCCATTCCACATCGCAATCAGCAGTCTACACAACGTCGCGCACGGCGACTATTTCTGCATCGCGAGAGAAAGTGGCTATTACAGTGACGCAGACAGCGTCTCACAAAGCGGAAGCGCCCGGCGCGCCCCTAGTGGTTCGCACGAGGACTGTAGCGACCCAAACTCTGATAGCAGGTCACGACTTGTTGGTCATGGGATCTAAGGATCATCGTATTGTTCCAGCCCCGGGATGGAAAGTATAACTGAAGCCTGCAAGAAAATGTGAAGAACGGTAGGACCCAGACAGGGTTTACCGCAGCTGAGAAGATGTATATAAGTTTTTATAAAAGTGAAAATAGTTTGCACCGTTGATACGAGTATATAATGTTTGCATATTTTGCCAAAAATAGAATGCCCGGCTGGGTAAGCAGAAAAAGAGAGTTTTGCACTTTATAGTATTTATGTGATAAGTGGTCGCATATTTGCACCAAGTTTTATAGGGAATACTCTAGTTGAGTAAATAGAATCTGATATAATGTGAATTATTTGAAAATGTGTCTTATAATGGACTGCGTGGCTGAGGACTGAGCCAGCCCAAGAACTGTATCCTGTAAATAGTTGCGCTTCGGTGCATAATATTGGTTTTACATGAAACCACCTCAACTACCTCTGAATACAAAACCCGTGTGGTGAGGCACTGAGTGAGGTCTGCATTCAGATGTCCTGCAGCCCACCCAGGACCCACGTTGAAGGTTTGGTGCGGGTCCTTCACAAGAATATTGTCGTTTGTTTATATGAAAATGTCTATTTGGTATTTTGTATTTTTCTATATCCAATGTTTTAATGCAACGTTCAAGAAATCCTTACCTCCCGGATGGGAAGAGTTAATGTTTATGTTTAATGCAAAAACAAAATGTCTTCTTGTATTTCACAGCCCGGGAGTGCTGTATTTTACCATGGGGGAATGTGTAGCCCTGGTGTGAAGGCACACGCAGTACCCTGGAGGATGTGTGGAGAGGTAACAGTTTAATGCTCAATAAACATTCACTCCATCACACACTTAGACACACCCATAGGATATATATAGCTAGTCAGACCCAGCCAGCGAGGGAGTTTTCAGTTTCAGTCAGTCTAGTCTGGACTCAGAGGAGTCTGTTTCCTGTCCTCGGACAGAGGAGATTATTCTGTGCAGGAAGAGAGAGGAGTGAGCATCAGGACCTTCAGTCTCCTGTCCCAAGGACAGTGGAGTTCAGAGACGTGCTCCTGAACTAGAAGATTACTGAGCACCTGTTAGCAAGCTCTGGAAAGAAGCAAGAAGGGACTAGTCTGCATAGCCTGTGGAAGTGTGGAGTGCTTATGCTACAAGCGCGGACAGGGCGAAAGGCATAGTGGAAGGAATTCAGAAGTGCCTTAGGATTGGATTATCCTGCACATTGTCACCGGTCACTGGGGACCGAAGCGTCACTATAGCTCCAGGCATAGTGATAGAAAAACCAGAGGCTTACTGGACCTTAGGTAGCAGAAAGCAGCCCTTGGAGTGTCGGTACGTAACTGGGGTCAGGGAGAGTGGGAACTTGGAGTCACTGCAGGACAACATTAGGAACCCAGCTCTCTCAAAGGAAGACTCCGACCACAAAACTGACCGGGCAGTACAGCTTGGAGAAGCTGGAGATTCTGGAGGGAACTACGCTTTATGCTGGTTGAACTCATCATATTTGAAAGTCAAGGAGGCCCATAACCTGTTCAGCTGTTGCCTCAAAGCACATCCTCCACCCGATCAGCCTCCCTGGGACCTGCCTTACCATCTGACAAGTAAAAGGTATGGGAAGAAGCTTCTATGTGTGAGACTGAGTTATTTGATTGCATCCCTGCACAACCCCTCCATAACTATCGACCTGAGGGAAGAGTCCCACCTGTAGGGGACCCGACATCTAGCTGCCTCACCATCCCCTCAGAGATCTACAGCAGCGCTGGTCTTAGTGATCAGAGAACTACAGGTGGCGTCACGAACTGTATATATACCTATCCCCTGTAAATATTCCCCCCAACATACGCCTGACCGCCAGGGCCACAGACCGAGCCAGCGCTACCTGTGACAACCCCATAGACTTCCATGGGCTCGGCTCTGAGTACCCCATTGCTCTGGTAAACCACAATTGTGGTGCGGGTCGAGACATACAGGCCACACGACGTCATCAGGTCCTGGTGGTCCTTGGTGCCTCGGATGTTTGGCAATCTCAAGAAGAGTACCAGGTGGTACCTGGAAGAGGCCAGCCAAAGAAGTCTAAATAACCCGGACAGGGTCCCTGTATGTAAATAGTTAACTTGTTTATGTACCCGGACGGGTGAATGTTCCAAAAAAATTTTTTTAATTTAATAAAAAAAAAAAACAGTTTTCATTTCTTTTATTACTGTCTCATCCTGCGACGCCATCGATCTCCTGTAAAAAAATGAAAAAAAAAAAGTATACCACCTGACCGACGCAGTCCATAGTAACGAGTGTCCCACGACGATCCAGCTCTGCTACATCAGAATGACAGGCAGAGCCTGACATCCCGGCGCAGCACAGCTGATTACCTGCTTCCCCGGCGGTGACGTCATCGGACTGACTGCTTTACGGCCGGGATTACCCTGCAGTCACTGCAGTTATCGCGAAAAACTGCATGTGACCGCCAGGGAGAAGATAATGGCGGCCATCAAGCAGTCCAGGACGTGACCGCCGGAGATCTTCTGCCAGGTAAGTGCCGCTGACTCCTGACAGACCCGACCGACGGACACTCACAGTGACAGTGACAAATCCGATTCCGGTATTCGATAAGACGAAAATATCGAAACGAATTATCGAAAGGCCGATACAGCTAATATCGGCCGATAGCCGATATTTGCATTATCGTATCGCTCAACACTAATGATGAGATATGGCAAAATTTACTTTTACAGTTCACAGTGATTCTTTACAATCCTGCAATGTACTGTATAACGTATAATGTTGTTATACTACATAAATACCAGTAGATGGCAGTAGAAACAAAGGAAAAGGTTTGTCATTCCCAGTACATGTTTTGCCTTCCCAACTGCATTCAAGTATGTGGCATGATTAATTTACACATGTACAAAGTATAGTAATGTTTGTTTCTCCAGTTCCAATTCCATGATGAAAATGCCACATCTCTGACCTGTGAGCATGCTGGAACTCATTAACCATGGCAATACTATATGTACATCAAGAACCTATTGGAGGTGTGCAGAATATATGCAGAATATAATATACTTAAAGGGAACCTGTCAGCAGTTTTGAACGATATAAGATACGGCCATGACCTTTCACGGCTGATATACAGCATTCTATAATGCTGTATATCTGGCCCAACCCGACCTGTAAGGCTAGTTTCACATTTGCGTCGTGTGCTGCGCATCGTACACAATTAAAAACGCGTGCAAAAACACATACAAGCGCATGTTTTTTTTTAACGCATCAATTTAACCATAACGACAAAAAAGCGCAGCGTTTGCATGCACTGTCAAGCATTTTTGCATGCGTTTCGTTTTTTAGCCGCATGCTTTCTCAAAGTGTCACATTTCCACAGGAGGAAAATCCTTGAAACAGACCACCAATGGGACATCAGTGGGCGAGTGTCATGGGACTTCTTTATATTGACCCTATTACAGCTGAATTCTTCAGATTTTGCTGCTGTTTCCTGTGTCACCATGGATCTTCGTTGGGAGAGTTTTTGCTTCAACTTGAATCTGGACATCGCACTGTTTCTGGCTTTTGCATTTGCTTGCCAGCAACAAAGGCAGAGAGAGAGAGCGCAGACGGCAGCGGCGTCGTTTTTGGAGACATCCTATTATTGAAGTCCGGGAGAGCCGTGGAGCGTACCACGCACTATTCAGCGAGCTCCAGGCAAACCCGGTGAAATTTAATGACTATACCCGGATGTCCCAAGAAAGCTTCATGTATTTGTGGCACCCCAGGAGTTCAGTTGCCACAGTGACCTTGCCTCCCACCAGGGGAGAGTGATGTCATGCTTGAAAGCAAGGAAGGATCCCTTTAACAGGTAACACAGCATACAACACCTTTCTTACTCCAGACCAGAAGAGGAAGCTTTAAAACCTGATTTCAGGAGAGCTCCTCTAGAACATTCTGGCTGGGGGAGGAGTTAGTGAGTCTGGCTGGAGGGACAAGAGAGGAAAGACGTGTGGAGACAAGCTGGGGGAAGACAGGAGCTATAGCAGAGCTCACCCCCAGGTCTGAGTGCCAGAGACCGGACCCCGGAGTCTGAGGCTGAGTGGGTAACTAAACTCCCAGCAGCAGAATCCGGAGGGCAGGAGACAGCAGGTTCTCTGCCCCAACTAATAGTCTACTGCACAGCAGCAGCACATGTGAGCCGGAGACTCCATAGATGAGTGATTCCTGAAGCAGGTTACAGCTGTCTGATGTGAGAGTGAAGTTCAACTTAGACAAGAGACAGAGAGAGGAACTTGAGCAGAGCTTATAGCAGCAAGTGCCTCAGAGAACAGTGCTAGAAAGGAGACCTCACATCCCACCTGAAATAAGGGGATTCCAAATTGCTTTCAGGCCGACCGACTCCAGCACCATCTGTACTCAATGCCCTGGATACTTTGCTGCAAAAACTGTGAGTAAAGCTTTGGAAACTGCATCTTACTGTGTCTGTTGTGAACGTGTTGGAGACGACTTCGGAGCTGGGGCTCCCTCTGGTGGTTGCTGAGGGTATTGAACCTATGTTGAACAGCAAAAGTCCACCACCTGCAATTGATGAATGGTTATCAGGTGGGACGGACTGGCCTGATATAAGTGAGCTGACCTCCCATGATCCTCGCCGGTGATCAATTGTTCTTCCTGGTCTTGGTTGGAATTCAGCTGTAAGGTTCTGTGTACATGTTCCTGAAACTCAGTTTTTCCGTCAGCCATTTTACTTTCTGTCTTGCTGCAGCTATCTTGCCCTCAGTCAATATGGAGTTTCCAGCTTGCATGTTCCCGCCCTGATTCTCTCCTCTTGCTTCTTAAGCAGCCACAGCTGAGCAATCAGTGCTTCAGAATCAAGCCTGCAGTGAACCTGTGACCTGACTTCTGGAAGCCTTGGACCTTGTACTCCAGTTATTTCCTATTGTGGAACTTTGGAACACTCGTGGACTTTGGAACCTTGCTATTTGATAAATCCACGTTTGCATGGACTTATGGTAACAGAGAAGAGATCCTGAACCTGTTGTGAGAGTGATTGCTGAGCTTAAGTTACTCTGGCCTGCTGTGTCTCCTGCTTTTGTATCTGCAAACTGTGTGACTATTATTGCCACTTGTATGAAGTAATACAAGACCTTCTATATCAAACCTGTGACTCCTGTGTTTTCATCGCACCCAAGCACAAGACACTATATGAACTGTACTCCTTACATTACAAGATTCTGAAGCCAAACGTTAGTGTCTGCTGGGTCTGGAAAGGCTGTGTCTGCTGTAACTGTGGATATCAGATGTCCGGATTGTACTTTCTGTGATGACAGTGGTTGTGACTTCTCACAACCATTCCAGGTGAGCAATTCCCTTAAGTTTTTTTTTCTGCAGTGTTACCACAGGTAAACACTATTGTTTTTTTTTTTTTCTTTCCTCTTTTGTGTCTGCTGTAACTGTGGATATCAGATGTCCGGATTGAACTTTCTGTGATGATAGTGGTTGTGACTTCTCACAACCATTCCAGGTGAGCAGTTCCCTTAATTTTCTTTTTCTCTCTGCAGTGTTGCCACAGGTGAACACTATTGTTTTTTTTCTCTCCTCTTCTTCCAGTAATCCTGTCTTAAAAGATCTGGAAAATGGAGGCCCGCATAAAGGAACTTTGCGGAGTGACTGATAATATCCTTGCAGATTTGCAGAATTTAAAGACCCGTTTTACAAATCTACAGGACCTCAATAATCACAATTTGCAAGTGGTTGGACAGACTACCCAGGATTTGCGAGCAAGGATTGAGGTTCTAGAGGGGCGAGTCCAGGCTCCTGCCGTAGCCCCGAGTGCTGGGATTCCCAAGTTGCCCCCTTTTCGTTTTGGCGGTGAACGTGAGAAATTCAGGGGATTTATTAATCAATGCAATCTTTTTTTTTCTGCACATGCTTCACAATTTCCCACTGAACGATCTAAAGTGCTTACTATAATTATGTTGCTTACCAACAAGGCTTTGATGTGGGCAAACCCTCTGATTGAGACTGAGGATGAATGTTTGGATCATCTTGATGCTTTCATTTCAGCCATGGGGCAGGTGTTTGATGACCCCAATCGAGGTGCAACAGCTGAAGCAGCCATGTTAGCTTTGCGCCAAGGTAAGCACTCGGTAGCTGAATATGCCTTGGATTTCAGGAGATGGGCCCTTGATACCACCTGGGACAGTTCCGCCAAAAAATCTATTTTTCGAAAAGGGTTATCTCCACTAATTAAGGATGAACTTGCTCGTGCCGACCCTCCCACTGCGTTAGGTGACTTTATTAACTACTGCATCCGTATTGATACTCGTCTGACTGAACGCAGGCAAGAGAGATGGTTCGAAAGCAATCGCACTAACCTTTTCCTACCTTCCTCTCCAGCTAAGGAACCTTTGAGTAGGATTACACGGGAACCTGAACCTGAACCCATGCAGGTAGACTCTTTACAACGACGGGTTAGTGATGCACGCAAGGAACATCGTTTTAAGGAAAATCTATGTTTCTATTGTGGTAAGTCAGGGCACTTCATTATAAACTGCCCCAGCCGTTCTCGTAAGACTACTGCAGCACTCATTCATTGTGAGTGTTGCGAGAGGGGATCTATCAGGTCCGAGCCTCAGGCTCCAGAGAGATCTGCAGCAACAGATCTTGATTTCTCGGACTTAAACTCCGTTACTTCTGAGGACGTTGACTGTGTAAACGCTGCAATTTTTCAAGTCTCCTCAGTGGTGTCCCAGCTGAGTTGTAAGAAAAACAATTCTCATTGCTTTCTTTCCATCAAACTCTGGGTTGACTCAGCTTGGGTGTCTAGCTCTGCTATGATCGACTCAGGGGCAAGTGGAAATTTTATGGATGTCTCCTTTGCTCTGAAACAGGGGATACGTTCAGTGAAGAAGGCTACTCCAGTACAGATGGAAACTGTGGATGGCTCCCTGCTGACCTCTGGACCAGTGGATCAGGAAACAGAGCCTTTGAGGGTTCTTATGGGTAAAGATCATCAAGAGAAACTATCCTTTATGCTTATCTCTTCTCCCCACTTTCCCATTATTCTAGGGCTACCATGGCTGCAGGCTCAGAATCCTACCATTAACTGGGAGACCAAGGAATTACACTTTCCAGAGAAACAGATGAGTCCAAAAGTTTCAGCTTGCTCTGTTCCTAAAGGAGCCATGTCAGTCCCTGAACTACCAGCTGTATATCAGGACTATGTGGATTTATGTGACAAGAAGAACGCTGACCAGCTTCCCCCTCACCGTCCATATGATTGTCCAATTGAATTATTGCCTGGAGCAGAGATACCTTTTGGTAAGATCTACCCCCTGGCGGGGCCCGAGCTAAAGGCTTTAAAGGATTACATAGACGAGAATCTAGCCAAGGGCTTCATACGCCCCTCTTCATCTCCTGCAGGTGCACCCATCTTCTTTGTAAAGAAGAAAGATGGATCTCTGAGACCCTGCGTAGACTATAGGGAACTCAAAAGGTTACTATTAGAAACCGTTATCCATTGCCTTTAATCCCTGAGTTATTGGAGAGAGTGCGACATGCCAAAATTTTTTCTAAACTAGATCTCCGTGGGGCCTATAACTTAGTCCGTATTAGACCTGGGGATGAATGGAAGACTGCATTCAGGTCACGCTATGGACACTTTGAATATCTAGTCATGCCTTTTGGTCTGAGTACCGCCCCAGCCACTTTCCAACACTTGGTGAATGACATCTTCAGGGATCTCCTAGATACATTCGTGGTGATTTATTTGGATGATATTCTAATTTTTTCTAACTCCACAGAGGAACATCATGAACATGTGAGAATGGTCTTGGAACGTCTAAGACAAAATCATCTTTACATCAAACTTGAAAAGTGTGAATTCCATAGGACCGAAATTCAATTTCTAGGGTATGTACTGTCTACACAAGGAATTAGTATGGATGGAAGCAAGACCCAAGCCATCAAGGATTGGCCAAGTCCTAGAAATGTGAAGGAGGTGCAGCGCTTCATCGGGTTTGCCAACTTCTATAGACGTTTCATTAGGAATTTCTCTGAGGTAGTGTCACCTATCACCCAACTTACCCGGAAAGAGTCTAGGTTCTCCTGGACTCCCCAAGCCCAGGAAGCATTTTCCCGTCTAAAAGATAAATTTACCACTGCACCTATCTTAGTACATCCCAACCCCGAACTTGCCTTCATAATAGAGGTGGATGCTTCAGACTGTGCCGTTGGAGCTATACTCTCTCAGAGAACAGGTGTAATGTATGTAGTACAGTTCATATAGCGTCTTGTGCTTGGGTGCGATGAACATACATGAGACACAGGTTTGATATAGAAAAGTCCTGTATTACTTCATACAAGTTGGCAGAAATAGTCACACAGTTTGCAGACACAGAAGCAGGAGACACAGCAGGCCAGAGTAAACTAAGCTCAGCAAATCACTCTCCAACACAGATTCAGGATCTTCTTCTCTGTTACCGTAAGTCCATGCAAACGTGGGTCTTTCAAAGAGCAGGGTTCAGAGTCCACAAGTGCTTCAGAGTTCCTCAGTAGGAATAGCTGGAGTACAAGGTCCAAGGCTTACAGGAGTCAAGTCACAGGTTCACTGCAGGCTAGATTCTGAAGCACTGTGTAATACTATTGTAGGAACTCGAGGATTCTGATAGCGTGGGGCAATGAACAATCAGAGACGGGTTTCTTTGAATGCAAATAATGTATTTGTGAAACAGCAAAACACCCAAAAACAATATTCAAACAACCCGTAGTGACATGCAATGAGTCCATATATATATACACAAGTCCAGTTATATGAATCCGGATATATAAGTCTTTGAACCTCTATAGCGAGGGTGGTAAAGTTCTTACGACGGAGTCCTCACACAAATGTGACCACAAGGTAAGTCTGATGCACAGGTAATGTGGCTGGATTTACACACTGCTGGTGTGTGAAGAGTCAGATCCAGGTATGCAGAAAACACAGGGAGGTCCAGGAACAAGTTAATCTCAGTTGTGGCTTAATTCAGTGAAGTCCAACAACAAGTTCATATGTCAGTAAGGTTCCAGTAACAGTTCCAACAGCTCTCACCAGAGGTAATGCACGAAGGGTTAAACAGCAACAGTTCAGAAACACAGTTCTTATCAGATGGAGTGAACCAAGGGTTAAATTCCCAAGTCAACAGTTTAGTGATAACACAGTACTTTGTGCAACTTACATATGCAGAGAATGTCCAGAGCCATGGGTAGAAACTGCTGTGGCTGAGAAACACCTGAAGATAAGGTTATGCACTTTCCTGGTAAATACACAAAAGATCTGTGAGGAACAAAGCAGCTGGGTTGCAGGGAAACGGAAGCAGAATACTCCAGCAGTGAAGCCAACACCTGAGCCAGGTTTTAAACAAACGAACAGGAAGTAGGGCACACAAAACAGCAAACTCCATTTTAACAAAGGGCAAAATCATTGACAAAGTTACCTAGAAAACCCGGAATACTGACATTACTCCCCCCCTAAAGACGGCCTCCGGACGGTCCTGGACCAGGCCTGTCCGGGTATCCCGATGAAACTGAGCAATCTTCAGAGGCGCATTGATGTTACTTACTGGTTCCGAAGAATCATTTTCAGGAGAGTAACCTTGCCATCTAACTAGATACTGAAGCCGGTTTCTATGAAGTCTCGAATTAACAATATCCTGTACCACGAATTGTTCTTCGCCATCAACCAACACTGGTGGAGGGGGAGGTACGATACGTCCCTGAAACGTGTTAGGAGAGACTGGTTTTAATAAGGAAACATGAAATACTGGGTGTACCTTTAAAGTCCGTGGTAGCTTCAACCGACAGGCAACAGAGCTCACAATCCCAGTGATCTTGAATGGACCGATGAATTTCTGTCCCAGTTTCTGCGAAGGAACACCCAATTTTAGATTCTTGGTGGACAACCAAACTGAGTCTCCTACCTTATACATAGGTGCTGGTTTCCGGAATCTATCGGCCGACTTCTTGTAACGCTCCTGTGCTGTGGTCAGGGAGTCCTTCAAAACTTCAAGATTACGTTGCAACGCCGTCACTCTGTCTTCAACCGCTGGTACCGAAATCGTAACCGGAGACCTAGGCAAAATACTTGGATGATAACCCAGGTTGGCAAAAAAGGCGTTACCTTCGTGGAACTGCTTTGGGAGTTGTTGTACGAAAATTCCGCTAGAGGAAGTAGCTTCAGCCAATCGTCCTGCAAATGACTGACGTAACAGCGTAGATATTGCTCCAAGGTTTGATTTGTCCGTTCGGTCTGCCCGTTGGTCTGAGGATGGTATGCAGAAGACAAGCAAACATTAATGTGGAGCGCAGAACAAAATCCTTTCCAAAATCTA
This sequence comes from Oophaga sylvatica, assembly GCA_033576555.1. Taxonomy (NCBI): domain Eukaryota; kingdom Metazoa; phylum Chordata; class Amphibia; order Anura; family Dendrobatidae; genus Oophaga; species Oophaga sylvatica. The sequence goes on from JARQOD010010855.1 coordinate 15,025, forward strand.
GAGGTAAATTGTATTCCCCGGTCAGAAATGATGTCATCTGGTACCCCATGCAGCCGGAAAATGTTCTGGATAACTAGATCTACTGTCTCTGTAGCTGAGGGAAGACCAGCACACGGAATGAAATGAGCAGCTTTCGTTAAACGATCTACTACCACCAAAATAGTATTTTTACCACCAGAGGTGGGTAACTCCACAATAAAGTCCATCGAAATAGACCCCCAAGGCGAGACGGTACAGGTAGCGGTTTAAGAAGACCAGTAGGTGAAACGCGAGGAACCTTGTACCGGGCACAAACTTCACAAGAGCGGACATAGTCATTCACATCCTTCAAGCAGGTAGGCCACCAAAAAAAACGAGTTAACAATTCCTGCGTCTTCTGTACCCCCCTATGACCAGCCAATTTAGAGTCGTGGACCAATTTGAGAACTCGAAGTCTTACAGCCTCTGGGACATAAATACATCGATCTCTAAGCCACACACCATTCCGAAGGACAAGATTCACATTGTCAGGTGGAGCTGCAAGAAATACGTCACCGTCATAGGCCAGCTTGATCTCCTGCCACAAGTCCCGGTTCCGGAGCACTCCAACGAAATTGGCCTCCGACAAGATGGTCTTCGACGGGGTCCCAGGCACGGAATCCACGGTATGGATTCGGGATAATGCGTCAGCTTTCCCATTACGTGAACCTGGGCGGTACGAAATAATAAAATTAAACTGGTTCAAGAACAAACTCCACCTAGCTTGTCGAGGAGAAAGACACCTGGCAGACTTAAGGAATTCCAAATTGCGATGATCCGTGAGTACTACTACCTGCTGAGTTGCCCCCTGCAAATGGTGTCTCCATTCCTTAAAGGCAGAAATAATTGCCAAAAGTTCCTTATCTGCCACATCATAGTTAAGTTCTGCAGAAGATAACCTACGAGAGAAGAAGGCACACGGGTGCAGCAAACCTTTGTCTCCGGTACGTTGTGAGAGGATAGCTCCCAATGCACAGTCAGACGCGTCCACCTCCACGATAAAAGGCTGTGCAGGATCCGGATGCATCAATATTGGAGCCGTGGTAAAACAACCCTTCAGGCGATCAAAGGCTTCCTGAGCTTGCGAAGACCATTCAAACTTCTTCCCCTTCTTGGTGAGGAGAGTGATGGGACGGACAATTTCTGAAAAATTTCGGATAAACCGTCTATAAAAGTTAGCAAAGCCAATGAATCGTTGTACCTCCTTAATGTTTCCTGGTACCGGCCAGTCCAAGATTGCCTGGATCTTGCTGGACTCCATATTCAATCCCTGAGGCGAGATAACATAGCCTAAAAATTGAATTTCAGAACAATGGAACTCACACTTTTCGAGTTTGATGTACAAATGATTATCTCTCAAACGTCTAAGTACGGTCTTGACATGTTCCTGATGTTCCTGTAAGGAGTCAGAAAAGATTAAGATGTCATCAAGGTAAATTACCACATATTGGTCCAATAAATCCCTGAAAATGTCGTTGGCTAAATGTTGAAAAGCAGCAGGAGCGTTACAGAGTCCGAATGGCATCACCAAATATTCAAAATGTCCATACCGGCATCTAAAAGCTGTCTTCCATTCGTCTCCGGGCCGTATACGGAGTAAATTATATGCCCACGAAGATCTAATTTGGTAAATACTTTGGCCTGGCGAACTCTTTCCAACAATTCTGGAATTAGGGGCAATGGGTACCTGTTACGAATGGTTACCTTATTTAACTCCCGGTAGTCAATGCAGGGTCTTAGAGTACCATCCTTCTTCTTTACAAAGAATATTGGAGCTCCCGCTGGTGAAGAAGATGGTCGGATAAACCCTTGGCTAAATTCTCATCTATATACTCTCGTAAAGATTTTAATTCCGGAGCCGCCAACGGGTAACAGGCCAAAAGGAAAATCGCTTGCCCAAAGCATTTTAGGGGCATCAAACGGTCTATTGGGGGAATTATCTGCCTTTTTTTTTCCCAAAAGCTGAGAATTCCTGAAATCGAGGGAGAGTGGTACCGTTCCCCCCTTTTCCCCAAGTTCGGGGTAACTACCGGGAACATTTTGACTGATGGGGAATTTGCTTTGGGGGGAAAAAAAGGGTTTTCCCCTTTGGTTTTTCCCAAAATTTATGATTGGATTTTGCCCCCCAAAACCGGGAAATTTCCCTAAAAAATTACGGGAAAAAAAAAAGGAGGGAAGTTTTTAATTTAAAATAAAAGGGTTTTTTCCCCTTGGGTCGGGTTTTCCACTTACACCCAGAGGACGCCCCCCTTCAAAATGGTCCAAAACAAAAGGGGGAAACCCTCCACCTTTCCCTTTTGGTTTGGGGGAAAGCTCTTTTTTTGTCTTTATCCCTTTCCCTTTTTCAAAAAAAATCCGAAAAACCCCCCTCCCAGAGTTACGGGGAAACTTTTAACCCTGCCCCCCAACTGTATAGGAATAAAAAATTTAAAAAAATTTTTTTCCCCCCCCTTTTTCTTTGGGGGGAAATGGGGTCATTTTTGGGGGGGGAAAACCGCACTGATGAGACTGGTTTCCCGAAACTTCAGACCCCGCTGGGGTTATCATAATCCCCTACTACCCCAACACCTTGTTGGGTCGCCTGGGAAAACTTTTTGGACAATGATGAGGAAGGGGGCCGATTTCCAAATAAAACAAAAGCGCCAGGGGGAAAAAGGGGTTTTGCGGCGTTTTTTTTTCTCACGTCCTGCATAGGCCACCTGCATGGGGCCCCCCCCCTCTCGGGGGTTTTTTCCCCCTTGGTTTTTCCCTGGAGGGGAAAAGAGTAATTAGTAATGCGTTTTTCAGGGGCCCCCTTTTTTCTTTTTTTCTACTTTCAGTTTAAAGGGGGTATCAATACTTACACATGTTTTAAAAACAAAAAAAACCCCCGTGGGGGACTCGAAGGGACTAGCTCCCCCTTTTTTGCATTTGAAAAACCCTTTTTTAAAAAAATTTTGGTAAAAAAGATTGTTTTCCCCTGGGTGTCCACCACAACCCTTTTTAAAAATTTAGTAAAATATTCATGACTGCCCCTTTCCCGGGCGAAAGGGAAAAGAAAAGGGGATTCAGGGGTTTACCCGGGGGGTTTGGGGGTGGGCAAAAAATTTTTCGCCAGGGGTGCCAGAAAATTTCCAAATTATTTAGACGGGTATCATGATTTTTCCCCCTGGGTTTTTCCCCAAAACCGTGCACGTTTTTCAAAAAACAAATTTTTTCAAAAAAAATTAATTTTTTAAACCCGGGTTTATAGGAGGGGGGTACATCAAAAAATAATAACATTGATTAAAAAAAACCCACGGAATTAAATTTTTGGTCACCATTAAAAGGGGGAAGGAGGAAATTTGGGGGAAAAAGGGGGAGGTAGGCCCCCATAGGAAAGGGCCCCGGGGCCCAAACCCCAAAATTTGATCTTGGGAAAACCGCCCCAAACCCCCCGGTGCATTTTGGTTAACCCAGCTCCAATCTTAATCTGATTGAGTGCAGCCGCCCCCCCCCCGCTGCAAGGAGTTAACTATGGTGAACAATTTGTCTCCCTTTGTCCCCGGGTCTTTGCCCCACAGAATCCTCTTTTTAGGCTGGGGGGGGCCTGAAAAATATTGTTGGACTCGAGGATTTTGTTTGCCCGGGGGGGGAAGAAAAACAAGAAAGGGTTTTTTTTTAATTTCAATAATGTATTTGTGAAAAAAGCAAAAAAAACCCCAAAAAAAAATTTAAACAACCCGTAGGGCACAAGATCCATTTAAAAAACACAAGTCCATTTTAAAAATCCGGGGGTTTAAAAATTTGAAACCCCCAACGAGGGGGGTAAAGTTCTTACGACGGGGTCCTCCACAAAGTGACCCGGAAATTCTGATGCACAGGTTAAATTTGGGTGGTTTTTTAAAAAGCGGGGTTTAAAAACAAACCAGGTATCGAAAACCAGGGGGTCCCCGGGGAAAAAATTAATTCATTTGGGGCTTAATTTATGAATCCAACAAAAAGTTCAAATGTCAGTAAGGGGGTTTCCCCCAAAAAGTTCCAAAAACTCTCACCCAAAGGGGGTGCACGAAGGGTTTTTAAACAGCAACAAATTCAAAAACCCGTTCTTTTTAGATGGAAATGAAACCCAAAAGGGGTTTAAAACCCAAGTCAAAAATTTAGGGGGAAAAAGTCTTTGTTTAATTACAATGCCCGAGAAAAAGCCAAGCCATGGGTAGAAAGGGGGAGAAACACCTGAAAAAAAGGTTTTGCCTTTCCGGGGAAATTTCACAAAAGAAACTTGGGGGGAACAACCAAAGGGGGTTTCCCGGGAAACAAAAAAAAATACCCACATGAAGCCAACAAAACCCGAGCCGGGTTTTTAAAAAAACAAAAGGGGAAATAGGGCACACAAAACACAAACCCTTTTTAAAAAGGGAAAAAATTTACAAATTTTCCTAAAAACCCGGAATACGACACACTGTTTTCCCAACTGGGGGCTGCTTAAGAACAAAGGAGAAAAACGGGGGGGGAAAAAAAGCAACTGGAAAACCATTTTGACTGGGGGAAAATTAGTACAGAAAACAGAAGAAAAAAGGGGCAACAAACTGATTTTTGGGGAATTTTTTCAAAAACCTTACATTATCCCCCCTTAAGGGAAACCTCCGGTTTACCTCGCCCCGGTTGTGTGGGTACCTTTTATGAAAAAGAGGGGGGCAAGCGAGGAGTTTTTTGGTTTTTGCTGGTTCCCATGATTGTCTTCCCCCTGGGACCCTCCATTTAACAAAATTGTAACTGTTTTTTAAAACCTGGAATCTAAAATCCTTTTCCCAAACAAATTCTTCCGCCCCCCGATAGCACGGGGGAAAGGGAAAAAAGGAACGCCCGGGAAAAAGGGTGGGTTTTTTGCAGCCTTTTGGGGGATACAAAAAGACCCGGGGGGGTCTAAAAGTTTTTGGGGATTTTAAAACAAAAAGAAAAACCCCTTAAATTTTAAATGATTTAAGGGTCCAATGTACTTTTTTCCCCCAAATTAGGCATGGAATCCAAAACTTAATTTTTTGGGGTTTAAAGCCAACCAAAAACCCTTTCCCTTTAAAAACTGGTCAGGTTTACAAAAATTTTTCGCTTTTTTTTGTACCTTTCTTGAGCCGTTTCCCCGTTTTTTCCCTTTTGAAGTTTCCCTATTCTTTTTAAAAGACTGATTCTTTTAGCCCCCGCGGTAAAGGGGTTTTTATGGGAAAAACGGGGAGAATGTTAGGATGTTTAAACCCAGATTTTTTGTAAAAAAAGGGGGCTGTTTAGTGGGGGCACTCTGAGAGTTTTTATAGAAACTCAGCAAAAGGAAGTAATCCACCCAACATCCTGTGATGGGAAAAAAGCGCGGAAACTGCTCCAGGGTTTGATTTGTTCTTTTGGGCTGCCCCTTATTTGGGGGATAAAAGCAAAAAAAAGGTTTTTACTTTAATGTCCAATGCTGCACAAAAATTTTCCCCCAAAACTAGAAAAAATTCCCCCCTCGATAAAAATTTAACGTTTTCCGGTATCCATGAAGCAAAAACACACTTTAAATCTTCAATTGATTTTTTTTTGCAGTGGGTAACCACACAAGGGAAAAATGAGCTCCCTTTGTTAAAACGGAAACCACCACAAAATGGTTTTTTCCCGGGAGAGGTTGGTAACTCCACAATGAAGCCAAAAAAGGGGGCCCCCCGGGGGGGGAGGGGGGGGGAAAAGAGGCTGAAAACAGCCATTTGGGGTGGGGAGCGGGGGTTTTTTTGGCACTTGAAACCCCTCACAAAAAGTACATAAAAAAAAACATCTTCCTGAAAAGGGGCCCCACCAAAAGAACGAGAAAAAAATTCCTTTTGTCTTTAAAAATTCCTTATCCCAGCTTTTTTGGAATCGTGAAGAGTTGCAATCCCTCCAATTTGACTGTTTCGGAATATACAGGCGTTGTCCGAATCCACACCCCCTTTTTTAAAGGGCAAGACTTCTTTCCCGGGGGGGGTTTTGAAAAAAAAGGGAAACCGCATGTATGTTTCCCCTTTATGTCCTTAAGTATCTTGTTTAGAATTACTCCAGGAACTGGGTCGGGAAAGGGAATAGTTTTAGGGGGAGTAATTGGACGTGTCTCTGCGGGAAAAACCCCCTGAGATTTGCATAAAGTTTTTCCATTGCGCAAAACCGGGTTTTTAAAAAAAATGAAAAAATTTTAAAATTGGTTTAAAAAAGATTCCAGCGAGGGGGGGCGGGGGGCAGAAATTTACCAAAACCCAAAAAAACCCCAAAAGGGTTTTTGGTTTTGCAGGCGACATTTCTGTGCCCCCCCCTTGAAGGTGTTCCATTCTTTGGGGGGGCCAATAAGGGCCCAAAAAAACTTTTAATTCCCCCCATCTTTTGTTCCTCCCCAAAACAACTGCGGGAAAAAAAACCGGGGGTCAAGACACCCCCCCCTGTTCTCTAAAGGGAAACCCAACGGCACAGTTGAACACCCCCTTTTATAAAAAAACCGGGGTTTTGGGGATGACAAAATCTGCTTGGAAAATCTTTTGGGGGGGAAAAAAAGCTTCCGGGCTTGGGACCAGGAGAACCAAACCCCCTTTCCGGGAAGTACTGAAAAGGGACACCCCCAAGAAAAATTTTTCTAAGAAAACGCATAGAAGTTAAAAAAACCCAAAAACGCTGCCTCCTTCATTTTTTGGGACTTGGGCCCCCCCCTTGAGGGGTTTGGGGGTTTTTGCTTCCACCATAAAAATTTTCCTTGTGTAAAAAGAAAATTTCCCCGAAAAAAAATTTTTCCCCCCAAAGGGGGAAAATTTCACACTTTTTTTTTTTGAAAAAAAGATATTTTGTTTTTTTGTTTTTCCCCAAAAGACCTTTAAAAACTGTCCATGAGTTTTTGGGGTTTTTAAAAAAAATTTAGAATAAACCAAAAAATACCACGAATTTTCTAGGAGACCCTAAGATGTCATTCACCAAGTTTGGGGAAATGGCTGGGGGGGGGTCCCTCCCCCCAAAAGGGGCAAACTAAATAAAAAAAGTGTCCATAGCGTGACCTAATGCAGTCTTCCTTTCCCGGGGGTCTAAAACGGACTTTTTTAAAAGGCCCCCACGAAGATCATTTTAAAAAAAAATTTTTTTGGCATGCGCCCCCCCAAAAAAAACTCGGGGATAAAAAAAAGGATAAGGGTTTTTAAAAATAGAACCTTTTATTGATTCCCCCTTTAAAAGCTACGCAGGTCTCAGAGATCCATTTTTTCTTTTTTTAAAAAAAGTGGGTGCACCTGCGGGAGATGAAGGGGGGCGTATAAACCCCCCTTTTGGCTAGATTTTCTCTGGGCCCCCCTTTTAAACCTTTAGCTCCCCCCCGCCGGGGGTAATTTAAAACCAAAAAAGGGATCTCTGCCCAGCAATTTTTCAAGGGGACAATCTTTTGGACGGTGAGGGGAGTGGCAGCGTTCTTTTAAAAATTTAAACCCAAATAGCCCGGTATCAGGTAGTTGGGGACTGACATGATTCCTTTAGGAACAGAGCACTGAAACTTTTGGACTCATCTGTTCTCTGGGGAAAAGGGAATTCCCCTTTCTCCCCTTTTAAAGGTAGGATTCTGGCCCGCAGCCAGGGACCCCCAAAAAAGGGGGAAGGGGGAAAAGGGAAAAACATAAAGGATAGTTTTTTTTTGATGATCTTTACCCAAAAAGAACCCTTTAAAAGGGTCTGTTTCCCTGATTTCCCTGGTCCAGGGTCGCAGGGGGGCCATCCACAGTTTCCACGTACTGGAGTAGCCTTTTTCCAACCCGAACTATTCCCTTTTTTCGAGCAAAGGAACTCCAAAAAATTTTTCCCCTTGCCCCCCTCGATCATAGGGAGAGCTTTGAACCCAAGCTGATCAACCCAGATTTTTGGAAAGAAAGCAATGAGAAAATTTTTTTTCTTACAACTCAGCTGGGCCAAAACCCCCGAGGAAATTGAAAAATGGGGAAAAATTTACACAGTCAAAATCCCCCGAGGAACGGAGTTTTTTCCGGGAAAAACAAAACTGTTGTGCAGATCCTTGGGGCCCGAGGGGCCGGGGCCCCGACAGGGTCCCCTCTCGCAACACTCACAATGAAAATTTGGGGAGTATTTTTTCGGGAAAAGGTGGGGCGTTTTTAATGAAAAACCCTGACTTACCAAAAAAAAAAAAAAATGATTCTCCTTAAAACGATGTTCCTTTCTCAAACACTTTCCCTCTTGTAAAGATCCCTTTCTTTTGTTGGGGTTCCCCCCAAAACTACTAAAAGGGGTTCCCCCTTTGCTGGGAGGGGTGGGAAAAAGGGGTTTTACGAAAGTTTTTTAAACCCTCTCTTTTCCTCTTCTTCAGACGAGTATCAATAGGGGTGCAATAGGGTTTAAAAAAGTCACCCGCTTGGGAGGGTCGGCACAGAAAAATTCCCCTTAAAATTTGGGGATTTTTAACCCCCCTTTTAAAAAAAAAAATTTTTTTTTGGGGAACTGTTTCCCCGGTGGTTCAGGGCCCATTTTCCCCGAAATCCAAGGCATATTCAGCTTTCCGAGTTTCTTACCTTGGCCAAAGCAAAAAATGGCTGTTTTAGCTTTGCACCCGTTGGGGCATCAAACCCTGCCCCAGGGGCTAAAAAAAAATAAAAAAAGGTGTTTAAAAAAAACACCTCAGTCTCAATAAAGGGGTTTTTCCCACATCAAAAGCCTTGTTGGTAAGCACAAAATTATAGAAAAGCCCCTTTAGATGTTCAGGGGAAAATTTTTGGGGCCCAGGCAGAAAAAAAAAGATTGCATTGTTTTTAAAAACCCCCGAATTTTTTTCACGTTCACCGCCAAAAAAAAAAGGGGGCAACTTGGGAACCCCAGACTGGGGGGTACGGCGGGGGCCTGGACTCCCCCCCTAAACCTCAATCCTGGCTCGCAAACCCCGGGTGGGTTGTAAAAACCCCTTGAAAATTTTGGTGTTTTTTTAGGCCTGTAAAATTTTTTAAAAGGGGGTTTTTTTTTTGCAAATCTGCAAGATAATCAGCACTCCCAAGTTCCTTATGCGGGCCTCCTTTTTCCCCGTTTTTTTAAAACAGGTTATTTGGAAGAAGAGGAGAGGGGGGAAAAAAAAAAAACAATAGTGTTCACCTGTGGCAACAAAGCAAGGAAAAAAAAAATTAAAGGGGGAAAAACTCACCTGGAATGGTTTTTTAGGGAATCACAAAACCCCTTTTATCACAAAAGTTTAACCAGGGTTTTGATTTTCCAGAGTTACAGCAGACCCAAAAAAAAAAAAGAAAAAAAAAAAAATAGGTTTACCCCGTGAAAACGCAGAAAGAAAAAACCCTTTAAGGGGGCTCAAACCCAATGGTTTTTTGGGAAATCACAACCATGCATTTACAGGGAAAAACAAAACCACGTCCGAATCCACATTACCGCAAAAAAGCTTCCAGACCCAGCAACACTAACGTTTTGGCTTCGAATCTTGTAAAAGTGTAGTTTATTTTTTAGCGTTTTGGGGTTTTGGGGCGAGGGAACATACATGAGACACGGGGTTTTTTATAAAAAAGCCGGAAAAACTTCAAAAATTTTGGCCCCGAAAAAAAACCCACAGTTTGCAGACACAAAAAGGGGGGACACAGCAGGGCCAAATAAACTTTTTCTCAGCAAATCACTCCCAACCCAAAAATTTTAGGATCTTCTTCTCGGGTTTCCGAAGTCCCGCAACGTGGGTCTTTCAAAGAGCAGGGTCAGAGTCCACAAGTCTCAGAGTTCCTCAGTAGGAAAACTGGAGTACAAGGTCCCCAAACTTTTTAAAGGGGCAAGTCACGGTTCACTGCAGGGTTTGATTTTTAAGCATGATTGCCCCACTGGGCTGCCCTTTAAAAACAAAGGAGAAATCAGGGCGGGAACAGCAAGCTGGAAATCCATTTTGACTTTAGGGGAAGTAGCACAGAAAAGACAGAAAGTTTAAAAAGGCTGACGAAAAAACTGATTTCGGAATATAAAAAAGAACCCCTTCAACAGGTGAAAAATGCTTTCATCCCTGTGCCCCTTTTTTTTCCCCGCAGTTGTCTTTTGGGTGAGAGGAAACCACGATGTGGGGGGTAGAGGTTGTTGGGGCCTTTTTTGCCGCCCCTTTTTAAAAAGGGGAAAACCTTCTTCAGGGGCTGCACAGCAAATTTCTCCTGACAGACCATCCCAAAACCCTTTTTTTTATCAGGTCGGCTAAGTGCCGACCCTCGCCGGCTCGCTGGAAAAATTTTTTTAAACCCAAAAATTTAAATTTTTTTTTTTTTTTTTTGACCAAAGGGTCGCGAATTTGGAAAGGGCTTTATGCACCCTTTTTGGGGTTTTTTCGCAGAGACACTCCCCCTACTCCCCTAAGCTATTCTTCCCCACCAATTCCCGGAGGTTTTTAAAAATCAGCCTATTAAGGCATCAAGGGGCATTTTCCCCCGGTTTCCCCTTTTTTGGGGGAACCCCAAAAGGGGCGTAAATCTTGCTTTTTTAAAAAAGGGGGTGGGATTCAGGGGGCAACGCGTAATTCCTGAAAAAATCGTTTTAAAAGTATTGCAACTCATTCACGTTTTCCCAAAAAAGGGGCATAGAGGGGAAATTTTTAAAAACACAGGAATTTTTTTCCGTTTTTTTTGGGGGCCCTTGCAGGGGAAGGGTGTTTTTTTTAAAAAAGTAAATTCATGTGAAGTCTGTG
>JARQOD010010856.1:0-25337 GCA_033576555.1 Oophaga sylvatica
ACCCGATACCGATACCGGAAATCCAATGTAAGTCTATGGGAACAAAATATCGGAATTAAAAAAACCCCATTCTTGCCTTGTTGGTTAATTGTACATGAAGGAAAACAACGAAGAGTAATGTAGAATGTATTGGGGAAGGTTGAGGAGACATTAAAGGCATAGATGTTTAACCCAATCAAATGGAATAGCATAAATATTTTTTTTTTAAAGATGTTCGGATTGACGAAGAAATTGACAATGTTGTTCACAGTTTTTTCTATTTTGGCAAATATGTATATTTCACAACTTCCATGCTCTTCACCTTTTTAACTTTTGACACACTTTCTCCTTCATAATCTTCAGCAGCATCATCTTTTTCATCAAATTATTCTTCATCTTCACCTTCTTTATTTCTTCTTAAACTTCTTGCTATTCATCTTTTTGTTAACATTACTCATATTCTTCTTATTAAACTATTATTCTTATTCATATTGTACTTCATTTTCTTCATCATATTCTTATTTGTGACAGAGAATCCTGTACTTGTAATCTGTCAAAGTATGAATTTTTCATTCTTCCGTTCTTGCTGTCACAAAAGATTTAAATTACAACAGTATTTGTCCGTGTTCAGTTTAGCCTGCAGCAGCAGCAGGCATTTTCCAGGGGCACCACGAGGAGGAACGGACTCACCCCCATACACTGCTTAGTCTTCTTCTGCTTATAATTTAGAGCATATATTTTTAGATCTTCTGCTTATTGTTCTTGTGTCTCTTGTTCTGTATCTTGTATTTGTAGCACAACCTTGTACCAGCTGATGTTACTGGGACACGGTTACTAAGCAGGAGGTACCTGTGCTCCAAAGCACTACCAAGGACCAGCAGACGTTGCAGGAACTCGGATACCGAGATGGAGGCACCTAGGCCAAAGGCACTGCGGAGAACCAGTTGACGGTACTGGAACCCGGACGGGTAGCAGAAGGTACAAGAGCCAATGCAAGTAACGAGGACAAGCTGACTGTGCTGGAACCCGGAGGGGCAGCAGAAGGAAAAGAGCCAATGGCACAACCGAGGACCAGCTGACGTTACTGGGACACGGTTACTAAGCAGGAGGTACCTGTGCTCCAAAGCACTACCAAGGACCAGCAGACGTTGCTGAAACTCGGATACCGAGATGGAGGCACCTAGGGCAAAGGCACTGCGGAGAACCAGCTGACGGTACTGGAACCCGGACTGGTAGCAGAAGGTACCCATGGAAATTTAAGCTGACAGGCCGCGAGCCGGCCGCAGTTACCGAATCCCACAGTACTACAGTGGGTGATTGTCCTATTGTCACAACGGAAACAGCCTTTATTTGCATATCCCGCAGCACACATAGGAAGCACCTAAACTCCAAGCACCATAGAGTCGGCTAACCCGACCGCAACACGACAGGACAACTTATTGGAGGCTAAGTGACGTTTACACTGACAGGAAACAGATGGCGTGCTGTAACCAGTCTGGGCAGGAGTGAGTACCCGTGCCAATGACACTTCCGAGCAACAACTGGCGGTGTTGAAGCCCAGGGATGAGAAGACAACAGGGTGGAGGCAGCATGACTTTTTGCCGTTCACACAGCAGGGGAACAGCTGACATTACTGAACGCCAGTAACACTATAGCTTTTGTATTGGTCTGTGGACACGACACTTCTGAGCAGCAACTGCCAGTGTTGTAGCCCAGGGAGTAGAGTTCAGGTGGTAGAAAGATGAACATAACAGGAGACATGGATAACGTTGCGAACCAGTTATTTAATCTGAAAACGGACAGACAAATTCTGGCGAGATCCATGCCTTGTTCATTTTCAGAAAAGTAAGCCGGTCTACATTATCGGAGGATAGTCGCATGCGACGGTCTGTTAGTATACCACCTGCAGCACTAAAGACGCGCTCCGATAATACACTGGCAGCAGGGCAAGCCAGCACCTCCAATGCATACTGGCTAAGCTCTGGCCATGTATCCAGCTTAGAGACCCAAAACTTGAATGGGGAAGAGCCATCTGGGAGTACACTGAGAGGGAAAGACATGTAGTCTGTCACCATCTTACGGAAACGTTGCCTCCTGCTGACTGGAGCCGTCTCGGATGGTGTAGACATTTGTGGCACTGCCACAAAACTTCGCAACATTTGGAACATACTGGTCTTGCCCTGTGCAGAGGCGCTGCTTGTGCTCCCTCTTGTTGCAGAGCTGTCTCCACTGCCTCGACGCACAGAGCTGCTTTGTAAAGCAGTAGCAGCAGCAGTGCTCTCGGCTGGAATGGAGAACATTATGGATTGCACCAGTGTGTCTTGGTACTCCCGCATTTTACGCTCCCGGTTCAACGGTGTGATGAGGCTTTGTAAGTTGTCCCGGTAGCGAGGGTCTAGGAGGGTGTACACCCAATAATCAGACGTGGTGAGAATGTGGGCGATGCGGCGGTCGTTTCTCAGGCACTGCAGCATGAAATCAACCATGTGCTGCAGACTCCCAACTGGCCAACAAACGCTGTCCCCTGCAAGAGGCGTCATCTCTGCCTGCTCTGCATCACCCCACCCTCGCTCTACATACTGACTAGAGCGTTGTGTACCTCCCTCTGGAGCGATGTCTTCCTCCTCCATTGACTCCTCCTCATCCTCCTCACAAAGTGAGCCCTGCCCAGCCCTTTGTGAGGAACCACGTTGCGCTGACTGTCCAGAAGGTGATGGAATTTGTGACTCCTCATCCTCCACCTCTTCCAAAACCTCATCCCTTAGTGTTTGAATTTTTTTTTGAAGCAGGCAGATAAGGGGGACAGTCAGGCTGACTAGTGCATCATCTGCACTCGCCATCCGCGTTGACTCATCAAACGGACGCAAAACGTGGCAGATGTCCTTCATAGAGGCCCACTCAGTAGTGGTGAAGTGTGAACGGCGCAAATTGCGAGTTGATTGCGCCTGATGCAGCTGATACTCCATTACTGCTGGCTGCTGCTCACACAACCGCTCCAACATATGTAACGTGGAATTCCACCTGGTGGGTACGTCACATATGATGCGATGTTCAGGAAGGCAAAATCTGCATTGCAGAGCTGCAATGCGCGATCTGGCCATGCTGGAACATCGCAAGTGAGCGCACTCTAGGCGGACCTTGTGCAGCAGTGCATCAAGATCCGGATAGTCCCTCAAAAAACTCTGCACGACCAAGTTGAGCACATGTGCCAGACATGGTATGTGAGTGAGGTTGCCAAGGCCCAGAGCTGCCACCAGATTTCGGCCATTGTCACACACTACCAAGCCTGGCTGGAGATTCGCTGGCAAAAACCACACGTCGCTCTCCTGCTTGATGGCATTCCAGAGCTCCTGCGCTGTGTGGCTTCGATTCCCCATGGAAATTAATTTCAGGACGGCCTGTTGACGTTTGGCCACGGCTGTGCTCATATCGGTCTCATCAGGTAAGCGTTCACGGGTCCATGTGGAGGTAGACCGTGACGGCTCCTGCAGCGATGATTCTGAGGAACTGGAGTAGGAGGAGGAGTCAATGTGGACAGACTTGATTCCTGCAATCCTTGGAGTTGGCAGAACACGTACAGCGCCACTCGCAAGATCTGTACCCGGCTCCACAACATTGACCCAATGGGCAGTGAGGGAAAGGTATCGTCCCTGGCCATGGGTACTGGTCCACGCATCGGTGGTCAGGTGGACCTTGCTACTGACGGCGTTTAGTAGCGCATGTTTAATTTTTCTCTCAACATGCTTTTGCAGACCAGGGACGGCTTGCCTGCTGAAATAAAATCGGCTGGGCACATTGTATTGTGGGACTGCCAATGCCATTAAGTTACGGAAACTGTCAGTCTCCACCAGCCTGAATGACAGCATTTCAAGGGACAGGAGTTTTGCAATGCCAGCATTCAGAGCCTGTGCTCGTGGATGGTTTGCCGAATATGGCCATCTTTTATCCCATGCCTGTGCTACCGATGGCTGTTTTGTGGCCTGGGAGTGTGAGGATGACAGGGAACTTGCAGCTGTGGGAGGAATAACACTGGGTCTCTGGACAACAGTGACAGAGGTTCTTCCATGGCGATCCTGTGAGGAAGCAGAACCAGCTGTGTGTAAGCTGGAGGAAGAGGCTCCAACACGAGCTGAAGATGTAGGTGCTGCTGTAGGTTGGCCTACATCTCCAGTGTGTCTTTGGAACTCAACCACGTGCTTTGACCGCACATGTTTCCACATATTTGTGGTATTAAGGTTACAGACATTTTTACCTCTTTTTACTTTTTGATTACACAGCTTGCATTTGACATAGCAAATATCATCTGCAAGTGTGTCAAAAAAGGACCACGCAGTGCAAGTCCTGGGAGCGCCCGTTTTTGTTGTTGGAAGAGAACTGCTACGAACGGGTGCCAAACTGGAGGCTACAGGCAACCGAGTCTGCAGCCTAACTCTCCCTACTGTTTGGACCGTTGGGGCAATGTCTTCCTCAGAGTTGCTACCACCACTAGTGTTGAGCATTCCGATACCGCAAGTATCGGGTATCGGCCGATATTCGCGTTATCGGAATTCCGATACTTAATTCCGATACTTTTTCCATATCGTATACCGGAATCGGAAGTTCCCATAATTCTTTGAGAGGCAATGTGATTTTAGTCAGCCAATGAGGAATCCTACGAAGTGTGGGCACATCCTGTAATGATGCGGTCATCTTAACTAATGGCATGGCTGTGATTGGCTGCTGAAATGATGTCAGAATGCACTATAAAAGGCGCCGCAGCCATTTTAGCGTCACTGTGCTGTGAACTCAGTTAGGGACAGAACGCTGCTGTGCTGACTCTGAGGGACAGTTAGATATTGCGATTTTGTGTACTACTGTGCTTGAGGCAGGCTAGTTTACCAACCGCTGTGTAAAGCTTCATTTTGCCAGTGTTGTTTTAACAGCTCTGTGCAAGGTGTGTGTGTGACAGTGCAGGTGACGCTGCAGTTTGCTCTGCATCCACCGCTGTTTGTAGGCATCTGCACGTGTCACTTTTTTTTTTTTTTTTTTTATTTTATTTAGTGGAATTGGTGCAGCTCCATTATATTAGAAAAAAATCAAATCTATTAGTGTGACGTGCTTCCATCCGTATACAATACATTGGTTGCAAACACTATAGAAGTACAGAAAGGAGCTTTTCACAGATTGTGGACAGTTGTGTTTCAGTGTTCACTTCAGTCTGTGTTTTTTACTTTTTTTAGTGCAGATCACGCTCCAGTTACATGTTCAAGCACTGCTGCTTGTACTCTGCTGAGCGTGTCTCAGTGGCTCATCCTTTTCATTTATCTCCAATTGGTTCTGCTACATTCCATTTAAAATAAATCTAATCTATTAGTGTGACGCGCTTCCATCCGTATACAATACATTGGTTGCAAACACTATAGAAGTACAGAAAGGAGCTTTTCACAGATTGTGGACAGTTGTGTTTCAGTGTTCACTTCAGTCTGTGTTTTTTACTTTTTTTAGTGCAGATCACGCTCCAGTTACATGTTCAAGCACTGCTGCTTGTACTCTGCTGAGCGTGTCTCAGTGGCTCATCCTTTTCATTTATCTCCAATTGGTTCTGCTACATTCCATTTAAAATAAATCTAATCTATTAGTGTGACGCGCTTCCATCCGTATACAATACATTGGTTGCAAACACTATAGAAGTACAGAAAGGAGCTTTTCACAGATTGTGGACAGTTGTGTTTCAGTGTTCACTTCAGTCTGTGTTTTTTACTTTTTTTTAGTGCAGATCACGCTCCAGTTACATGTTCAAGCACTGCTGCTTGTACTCTGCTGAGCGTGTCTCAGTGGCTCATCCTTTTCATTTATCTCCAATTGGTTCTGCTACATTCCATTTAAAATAAATCTAATCTATTAGTGTGACGTGCTTCCATCCGTATACAATACATTGGTTGCAAACACTATAGAAGTACAGAAAGGAGCTTTTCACAGATTGTGGACAGTTGTGTTTCAGTGTTCACTTCAGTCTGTGTTTTTTACTTTTTTTAGTGCAGATCACGCTCCAGTTACATGTTCAAGCACTGCTGCTTGTACTCTGCTGAGCGTGTCTCAGTGGCTCATCCTTTTCATTTATCTCCAATTGGTTCTGCTACATTCCATTTAAAATAAATCTAATCTATTAGTGTGACGCGCTTCCATCCGTATACAATACATTGGTTGCAAACAATATAGAAGTACACAAACGGGCCTTTCACAGCTACTGAACATGGGTTTTTAATTTTTAACTAAAATATGTATTTTTTCAAATGACACAAATATAAGTAATGTTGAAGAGGAATAGTCCTACATCCATTGTTTGCACAATATTACAGGTGTACATCATGTCCCTTAATCAACAATGTATTATTATATTTACTTGTATGCTTTTATTTAAAAGCCAAGAACACAGAAGGATAACCTTCGCACTGCAGCTGTTGTCAAAGTTCAACCCACATTATGCACTTCCAACATTGCAGCATTTGAGGCATGATGTGAGTTGGATTGGTCAAAGTTATGGAGTGAGAAGGTTCACCATCAGTACCCTATAGCATAAGTATGCTTTTGTGTTAGCATTTGTGTTAGACATGTGGATATCTGCCATAATATGTCACAATTATTTTAGTTACAGATTTGTTACCAACACTAATCATTGAATGGTTTTAAATTTGACGTTTCACTTGTTTACAGCTTAGAAATAAGGGTGTAGCCTGATATCTATGTGTAGCACTAGCCACTTTAACATGTCATGTTTTTTAAACATGTGTAGCTAGGTAGCAGTAATTTTTGCCGGACACACAGCAGGGGAACAGCAGGCGTTACTGAACCCCACTATCACTATAGCTTGTGTATTGGTCGTGGACACGACACTTCTGAGCAGCAACTGGCAGTGTTGTAGCCCAGGGAGTATAGCTCAGGTGGTAGAAAGATGAACATAACAGGAGACATGGAAAACGTTGTCAACCAGTTAGTTAATCTGAAACCGGACAGGCAAATTCAGGCGAGATCCATGCCTAGTTCATTTTCAGAAAAGTAAGCCGTTCTACATTATCGTAGGATAGTCGCATGCAACGGTCTGTTAGTACACCACCTGCAGCAGTAAAGACGCGCTCCGATAATACACTGCCAGCAGATCAAGCCAGCACCTCCAATGCATACTGGCTAAGCTCTGGCCATGTATCCAGCTTAGAGACACAAAACTTGAATGGGGAAGAGCCATCTGGGAGTACACTGAGAGGGCAAGACATGTAGTCTGTCACCATCTTACGGAAATGTTGCCTCCTGCTGACTGGAGCCGTCTCGGATGGTGTAGACATTGGTGGCGCTGCCACAAAACTTCGACACATTTGGAACATACTGTTCTTGCCCTGTGCAGAGGCGCTGCTTGTGCTCCCTCTTGTTGCAGAGCTGTCTCCACTGCCTCGACGCACAGAGCTGCTTTGTAAATCAGTAGCAGCAGCAGTGCTCTCGGCTGGAATGGAGAACATTATGGATTGCACCAGTGTGTCTTGGTACTTCCGCATTTTACGCTCCCGGTTCAACGGTGTGATGAGGCTTTGTAAGTTGTCCCGGTAGCGAGGGTCTAGGAGGGTGTACACCCAATAATCAGACGTGGTGTGAATGTGTTCGATGCGGCGGTCGTTTCTCAGCCACTGCAGCATGAAATCAACCATGTGCTGCAGACTCCCAACTGGCCAAGAAACGTTGTCCCCTGCAAGAGGCGTCATCTCCGCCTGCTGTGCATCACCCCACCCTTGGTCTACATACTGACTAGAGCATTGTCTACCTCCCTCTGGAGCGATGTCTTCCTCCTCCATTGACTCCTCCTCATCCTCCTCACAAAGTCCTTCAAATACATATACATTTACAAAATTTAAAACTCAAAATTTAAAAACTTTGCATCATAATTCTGTAACATCAGTTTATGGAACACAATAGCATTACAAAAGGATAGACAAAAAATGTACATTATGTGCTTTGTAAATACATTAAAAGTTTGTAATGGTTATGAAAATATAGACAGCGACTCTGGAGGTTCAATTGTTGAACAGCATGGTACTTTGAAAGTCCTCCAGCCCTTTGTGAGGAACCACGTTGCGCTGACTGTCCAGAAGGTGATGGAATTTGTGACTCCTCATCCTCCACCTCTTCCAAAACCTCATGCCTTAGTGCTTGCAGTGTTTTTTGAAGCAGGCAGATAAGGGGGACAGTCAGGCTGACTAGTGCATCATCTGCACTCGCCATCCGCGTTGACTCATCAAACGCACGCAAAAGTGGCAGATATCCTTCATAGAGTTATTTCGCCACTCATTACACTGGCAGTGGCTGCCCATTCATTATAGGATCCAATTCTAATTACTGGTTCTCACCAACATAGCTTCCACAGCGCGCACCCCCTACATCTCCTCCCTTATTTATATTTATAGGCTAACCGACTGCTGCACTCTGCAAACGACCTTCGATAACCTCTGCACTTAATCCGTACCTCCCACTCCCAACTCCAAGACTTCACCCGCGCTGCGCCAATCCTCTGGAATGCTCTACCCCAAGAAATTAGGACTATCCGCAATTTGGATGGTTTCAGGCGCTCCCTCAAAACACATTTGTTCACAGTGGCCATATCACATTCACTAATCAAAGTCATTCTATGTGTATTCTGTGTGTGTAGCCATTCACTATCTCCATGCATCCCTCACTTCCTTAAAATGGCTGGACCATCATTGTAAAAACACCATTGTATATAAACACCTGTACTTTGTATCTCCCAACCTCATTGTAGATTGTAAGCTTTCACCAGCAGGGGCGGCTGATTTTGCTTTAATTATTGTATTGTTAACGTTGTTACTTTTGACTCGTGTTTTGAAAACTGTTAAACTGTAAAGCACTGCGGAATATTATGGCGCTATATAACTAAATAATATTATTATTCTTATTATAGAGGCCCACTCAGTAGTGGTGAAGTGTGAACGCCGCAAATTGCGAGTTGACTGCGCCTGATGCAGCTGATACTCCATTACTGTTGGCTGCTGCTCACAAAAACCGCCAACATATGTAACGAGGAATTCCACCTGGTGGGTACGTCACATATAATGCGATGTTCATGAAGGTGAAATCTGCGTTGCAGAGCTGCAATCAGCGATCTGGCCATGCTGGAACGTCGCAAGTGAGCGCACTCTAGGCGGACCTTGTGCAGCAGTGCATCAAGATCCGGATAGTCCCTCAAAAAACTCTGCACGACCAAGTTGAGCACATATGACAGACATGGTATGTGACTGAGGTTGCCAAGGCCAGAGCTGACACCAGATTTCGGCCATTGTCACACACTACCAAGCCTGCCTGTAGATTCTCTTCCAAAAACCACACGTCGCTCTCCTGCTTTATGGCATTACAGAGCTCCTGCGCTGTGTGGCTAAGATTCCCCATGGAAATTAATTTCAGAATGGCCTGTTGACATTTGGACACGGCTGTGCTCATATCGGTCGCAACAGGTAAACGTTCACGGGTCCATGTGGAGGTAGACCGTGACGGCTCCTGCAGCGATGATTCTGAGGAACTGGAATAGGGGAGGAATCAATGTGTACAGACTTGATTCCTGCAATCCTTGGAGTTGGCAGAACACGTACAGCGCCACTCGCAAGATCAGTACCCGGCTGCACAACATTGACCCAATGGGCAGTGAGGGAAAGGTATTGTCCTGGCCATGGGTGTTAGAACCCTCTTGTTAGGTTTTGTTTCAGTTTGCTGGTCACATGACCTTTTTTCCCTATTTAGTCTGGCTCCGCCCTTCTGGCTTTGCTTGACTTCATTGTATTATTACTGTTAAGCTAGCCGGGTGCTTAGGTGCCTTAATCTGTCAGTTTTGCTTGATGTTAGGATCACAAAGTATTTATTTTTCTGTTTAATTATCCATGCTACAATTTATGTTAGGAGGTGTCCACCTTTCTTCCCAGTCCCTAGATCTTGTAGGGATTACTCCCTCGCAACTATAGGTCTTCGTTCACACTAGATGAGGACTTTAGGGGTCTGGTCGCAGGATCAGGTTCCCCGTTACATCGTAGGGATTCAGCTTAGTTGTATTGTAGGGACAGAATTCCCTTCTTTCCTTACTGGTTGTAGCAGATCATAACAATGGGTACTGGTCCACGCATCGGTGGTCAGGTGGACCTTGCTACTGAGGGCTTTTAGTAGCGCATGTTTAATTTTTCCCTCAACATGCTTTTGCAGACCAGGGACGGCTTGCCTGCTGAAATGAAATCGGCTTGGCACATTGTATTGTGGGATTGACAATGATATTCAGTTACGGAAACTGTCTGTCTCCACCAGCCTGAATCACAGCATTTCAAGGGACAGGAGTTTTGCAATGCCAGCATTCAGAGCCTGTGCTCGTGCATGGTTTGCGGAGTATGGCCGTCTTTTATCCCATGCCTGTGCTACCGCTGGCTGTTTTGTGGCCTGGGAGTGTGAGGATGACAGGGAACTTGCTGCTGTGTGTGGAATAACAGTTTGTCTCTGGACAACAGTGGCCGAGGTTCTTCCATGGCGATCCTGTGAGGAAGCATAACCAGCTGTGTGTGAGCTCGATGAAGAGGCTTCAACACAACCTGAAGATGTAGGTGCTGCTGTAGGTTGGCCTACATCTCCAGTGTGTCTTTGTAACTCAACTACGTGCTTTGTCCGCACATGTTTCCACATATTTGTGGTATTGAGGTGACTGACACTTTTAGCTATTTTTAATTTTTGATTACACAGCTTGCATTTCACATAGCAAATATCATGTGCAAGTGTGTGTGAAAAAAGGACCACGCAGTGCAAGTCCTGGGAGCGCACGTTTTGACTTTTGGAAGACAACTGCTCCGAACAGGTGCCAAACTGGAGGCTACAGGCAACCGAGTCTGCAGCCTAACTCTCCCTCCTGTTTGTACCGTTGGGGCAATGTCTTCCTCTATCTTCCTTCTATCACTAACCATTTCTTAGGCCTCTCCCAGCTTTCAACCAAAGTACTGGTTCTCACCCACAAAGCTCTCCACAGTGCAGCACCCTCCTACATTCTCCCTCATTTCTATCTATCGGCCTAACCGACTGCTGCGCTCTGCAAACGACTTTCGACTAACCTCTGCACTAATACGTACCTCCCACTCCCGACTCCAAGACTTCTCCTGCTCTACGCCAATCCTCTGGAATGCTGTACCCCAAGAAATTAGGACTATCCACAATTTGCATGGTTTCAGGCGCTCCCTCAAAACACATTTGTTCAGAGCGGCCTATCACATTCACTAATCAAAGTCATTCTATGTATTCTGTGTAAGTGTGTGTGTGTCTCTAGCCCATTCACTATCTCCATCCCTCAGTCCCTTAAGATGGCTGGAACATCATTGTAAATGCACCATTGTATATAAACACCTATACTTTGTATCTCCCCCATCTCATTGTACATTGTAAGCTGTCACGAGCAGGGGCGACTTATTTAGCTTAAATTATTGTATTGTTAACGTTGTTACTTATGACTTGTGTTCTGAAACTGCTAAACTGTAAAGCGCTGCGGAATATGATGGCGCTATATAAATAAATATTATTATTATTCCTCTGAGCTGCTCCCACCACCTTCCTGTTCTTCATGCCATGTTGGGTATTGGACCTCATCATCTCCACTACCCTCTTCCAACACTGCTGTTGGGTGGTCTGGCCAGCACCATGCTCAACAGAAACTGGCACCTGGGTCTCATCATCATCATCAGATGCGTTCTGCGGTTGTGTGACCATCGGCACTGTCTCACCCGCCTCTTCAGATTCAGAGAGACACAGCTGTTGCGCATCACTGCATACTCCCTTCTTCACATTACAGAATGCTGCTTGGCTGGGCCCCTGTTTGCAAGCCAATAGATTCTGAGAACAGAAGCAGACACTCAGCTGGCTCCTGTACAGAACTCTCTGACTGCCTGGGCAATTTGCCAGGCGGTGAAGAGACAGATGGTTGCCCAACAGTGCTGTGGTCCTGAGAGGAGGTGGAAGCAATTGAAG
Source organism: Oophaga sylvatica (assembly GCA_033576555.1). NCBI lineage: Eukaryota > Metazoa > Chordata > Amphibia > Anura > Dendrobatidae > Oophaga > Oophaga sylvatica. Next base: position 12,001 of record JARQOD010010856.1, read on the forward strand.
TCGATGCATTGGCTGAGATCCAAAAACACGGCTTCAATTTGTTCTTCCCGCAGCAGGGGGGTACTCCGAGCTCCTACAAAAGTGCGCATAAAGGAACGCTCACGGCCGGGGAAAACTGGTGGATGCTGTGTCACTGGGGGCCGCAGCAGCCACAGAATCCCACGTCCTCTCCCTGAAGAAACTCCACGACCACGTGCCTTACTCCCTGCCTTCTTCATCTTGGTAGATTGATAAAGAAAGTCTGAAAAGTTATAAGGCCTAAGTGTGGTTATTCCGCAGAGACTGCAGTGAACACTGCACACAACTGTTCAGTAGGTGTGAAAGGCCCTTTGTGTACTTCTATAGTGTTTGCAACCAATGTATTGTATACGGATGGAAGCGCGTCACACTAATAGATTTTATTTATTTGTAATAGAATGGAGCAGCAACAATTAGAGAAAAATTTCAAGGATGTGCCAGTGACACACGCTCAGCAGACTACAACCAGCAGTGGTTGAAGAACTAACTGGAGCGTGATCTGCACTCCAAAAAGGAAAACCTCAGACTACAGTGAACACTGCACACAACTGTTCACTACCCAACGGTCTCAGCAGGAAGGCAGTCTGTGCGTCAAAACAAAGGCGCAAGCATACATCCACGTACCCTGTTTATAAAGCTATATAAAAAAAATTATGTAGTAGTGACGCACACTTTATTGAGGTACAGTATTACATCGCCATTCACCATCTGTGGCTATGCAGTCTCATCTATATATACCTTATCTATCCGTTGTCATGCTTGCAAGTCGACAGTCAGGCATAAATAGCAATTTTCACTATGCACTATGCACTTTTTAAAGGTTATGTTTGTTAATAAACATGATTATTGCCACATATTATGAGTATTACATGATGGAAATTGTATAATTTTGTATAAACTGTTTAGTGACATTATTCAGCAAATGTAACATTTTAGTAATGTCACAGATAACTTGTAATGCTGATGATGTTTTGAAGTCAGTACATTCATTGTCTATACAATAAAAATGGTTGTACATACTGTTACTTATCCATCATTAATGGATTCAGATATGTACTTGTATGCTTTTATGTACAACCGTATAGCAGATTCCTTAACTAATTTATTTTGTGGTTTGCATTGCTGTTCAACATGTTAATGTATGTGTTTATGTTTGTCAATTCTTTATTTATCTAGATATTAGTTTAAATGAAATCATCATCTTATGGTAGTAAAGGTTATCTTTCTCTTGTTTGAAGTATAGACATTTAAAATTGACAGGTAACAAGGAAATTACTTGATCTAGTATTTAAACATCCTCCTTGACCCTGGGCTCCAACACCGCCAGTTGTTGCTCGGAAGTGCTGTTAGCACAGTCAACACTTGCTCCTGTGTTACTGGGGTTCAGTAAACATCAGCTGGTCCTCGGTTGTGCCATTGGCTCTTTTCCTTCTGCTGCCCCTCCGGGTTCCAGCACAGTCAGCTGGTCCTCGTTACTTGCATTGGCTCTTGTACCTTCTGCTACCCGTCCGGGTTCCAGTACCGTCTAACTGGTTCTCCGCAGTGCCTTTGGCCTAGGTGCCTCCATCTCGGTATCCGAGTTCCAGCAACGTCTGTGGTCCTTGGTAGTGCTTTGGAGCACAGGTACCTCCTGCTTAGTAACCGTGTCCCAGTAACGTCAGCTGGTCCTCGGTTGTGCCATTGGCTCTTTTCTTCTGCTGCCCCTCCGGGTTCCAGTACCGTCAACGGGTTTTCTCCGCAGTGCCTTTGGTCTAGGTGCCTCCATCTCGGTATCCGAGTTCCAGCAACGTCTGCTGGTCCTTGGTAGTGCTTTGGAGCACAGGTACCTCCTGCTTAGTAACCGTGTCCCAGTAACATCAGCTGGTACAAGATTGTGCTACAAATACAAGATACGGAACAAGAGACACAAGAACAATAAGCAGAAGATCTAAAAGCAGAAGAACATGAAGTATAAGACCAAAATGAAGAGCAAAATATATGCTCTAAATTCTAAGCAGAAGAAGACTAAGCAGTGTATGGGGGTGAGTCGTTCCTCCTCGTGGTTGCCCCTGGAAAATGCCTGCTGCTGCAGGCTAAACTGAACACGGACAAATACTGTTGTAATTTAAATCTTTTGTGACAGCAAGAAAGGAAGGATGAAAAATTCATACTTTGACAGATTACAAGTACAGGATTCTCTGTCACAAATAAGAATATGATGAAGAAGATGAAGCAGAATATGAATAAGAATAATAGTTTAATAAGAAGAATATGAGTAATGTTAACAAAGATGAATAGCAAGAAGTTTAAGAAGAAGATAAAGAAGGTGAAGATGAAGAATAATTTGATGAAAAAGATGATGCTGCAGAAGATTATGAAGGAGGAAAGTGTGTGAAAAGTTAAAAGGTGAAGATGAAGAGCATGGAAGTTGTGTAATATACATATTTGCCAAATATATAAAAACGTTAACACTGTCAATTTCTTCGTCAATCCGAACATCTTTAAAAAAAAAAATATTTATGCTATTCCATTTGATTGGGTTTAAACATCTATGCCTTTAATGTCTCCTCAACCTTCCCCAATACATTCTACATTACTCTTTGTTGTTTTCCTTCATGTACAATTAACCAACAAGGCAAGAATGGTTTTTTTTTTAATTTCGATATTTTGTTCCCATAGACTTACATGGGACTTCCGGTATCGGTATCGGGTATCGCCGATATTTTAGTGATATCGGCGATACCATTCCGATTCCGATACTTTAGGATATCGGAAAGTATCGCTCAACTCTAACCACCACCTTCCTGTTCCTCACGCCATGTTGGGTCTTGGTCCTCATCATCTCCACTACCCTCTTCCAACACCTGCTGCTGTTGGGTGGTCTGGCCAGCACCATGCTCAACAGAAAATGGCACCTGAGTCTCATCATCATCAGATGCGTTCTGCGGTGTGCTGACCATCGGCACTGGCTCACCCGCCTCTTCACATTCAGAGAGACACAGCTGTTGCGCATCACTGCATACTGCCTCTTCTTCACATTCCAGAATGCTGCTTGGCTGGGCCCCTGTTTGCAAGCCAACAGATTCTGAGAACAGAAGCAGAGACTCAGCTGGCTCCAGTTCAGAACTCTCTGACTGCCTGGGCAATTTGGCAGGCGATGAAGAGACAGATGGTTGTTCAACAGTGCTGTGGTCCTGAGAGGAGGTGGAAGGAATTGAAGTCGATGCATTGGCTGCCATCCAACCAACAACGGCTTCAATTTGTTCTTCCCGCAGCAGGGGGGTACGCTGAGCTCCTACAAAAGTGCGCATAAAGGAACGCTCACGGGGAAAACTGGTGGATGCTGTGTCACTGGGTGCGGCAGCAGCCACAGAATCCCCACGTCCTCTCCCTGCTGAAACTCCACGGCCACGACCACGTGCCTTACTCCCTGCCTTCTTCATCTTGGTAGATTGATAAAGAAAGTCAGAAAAGTTATAAGGCCTAAGTGTGGTTATTCCTCAGAGACTGCAGTGAACACTGAAACACAACTGTTCACAATCTGGGAAAGGCTACTCCTTTCTGTACTTCTATAGTGTTTGCAACCAATGTATTGGATACGGATGGAAGCGCGTCACACTAATAGATTAGTTTTTTTTTCAAATATAATGGAGCAGCACCAATTGGAGAGAAATGAAAAGGATGAGGCACTGAGACACGCTCAGCAGAGTACAAGCAGCAGTGCTTGAACAAGTAACTGGAGCGTGATATGCACTCAAAAAATAAAAAACACAGACTGAAGTGAACACTGAAACACAACTGTCCACAATCTGTGAAAGGCTACTCCTTTGTCTACTTCTATAGTGTTTGCAACCAATGTATTGTATACGGATGGAAGCGCGTCACACTAATAGATTAGATTTTTTTCAAATATAATGGAGAAGCACCAATTGGAGAAAAATGAAAAGGATGAGGCACTGAGACACGCTCAGCAGAGTACAAGCAGCAGTGCTTGAACAAGTAACTGGAGCGTGATATGCACTCAAAAAATAAAAAACACAGACTGAAGTGAACACTGAAACACAACTGTCCACAATCTGTGAAAGGCTACTCCTTTGTCTACTTCTATAGTGTTTGCAACCAATGTATTGTATACGGATGGAAGCGCGTCACACTAATAGATTAGATTTTAAATGGAATGGAGCAGAACCAATTGGAGATAAATGAAAAGGATGAGCCACTGAGACACGCTCAGCAGAGTACAAGCAGCAGTGCTTGAACAAGTAACTGGAGCGTGATATGCACTCAAAAAATAAAAAACACAGACTGAAGTGAACACTGAAACACAACTGTCCACAATCTGGGAAAGGCTACTCCTTTGTCTACTTCTATAGTGTTTGCAACCAATGTATTGGATACGGATGGAAGCGCGTCACACTAATAGATTAGATTTTTTTCAAATATAATGGAGAAGCACCAATTGGAGAAAAATGAAAAGGATGAGGCACTGAGACACGCTCAGCAGAGTACAAGCAGCAGTGCTTGAACAAGTAACTGGAGCGTGATATGCACTCAAAAAATAAAAAACACAGACTGAAGTGAACACTGAAACACAACTGTCCACAATCTGGGAAAGGCTACTCCTTTGTCTACTTCTATAGTGTTTGCAACCAATGTATTGGATACGGATGGAAGCGCGTCACACTAATAGTTAAATTGCATGGAGCAGCAAGAATTACACTGAAGAAAAAAAAATAGAGTCTGTGAGTGACACGTGCAGATGCCTACAGACAGCGTTGCATGCAGAGCAAACTGCAGCGTCACCTGCACTCTCACACACACCTTGCACAGAGCTGTTAAAACAACACTGGCAAAAGGAAGCTTTACACAGCGGTTGGTAAACTAGCCTGCCTAAAGCCCAGTACACAAAATCGCAATATCTAACTGTCCCTCAGAGTCAGCAGAGCAGCGTTCTGTCCCTAACTGAGTTCACAGCACAGTGACGCTAAAATGGAGGCGGCGCCTTTTAAAGTGCATTCTGACATCATTTCAGCAGCCAATCACAGCCATGCCATTAGTTAAGATGACCGCAGCATTACAGGATGTGCCCACACTTCATAAGATTCCTCATTGGCTGACTAAAATCACATTGCCTCTCAAAGAATTATGGGAACTTCCGATTCCGGTATACGATATAGGAAAAATATCGGAACTAAGTATCGGAATTCCGATAAAGCGAATATCGGCCGATACCCGATACTTGCGGTATCGGAATGCTCAACACTACTAGGAACTGTTCCAATATTTATGTTCATCCCTCTGTGATAATGAGAGTTCTGCTACATGTCACTTACTTGTCTTACCTATTTCACTATTCCTGTGTCCTGTTGTGTATAGAAATATGTGATGCTTCATTTTTTGTTTTAGTCTTTGCCTGATGAAGAGACGTGAGTAGCCTCGAAAGCTTGCAATTTGTTACCATCTTTTCAGTTATCCATTAAAAGGTAACAACCACTGCGGACTCTCAAGTCTAAATATTTTTCTGTCTACTGGCTAACACGGTACGAAGATACACGTTTCCTAACTTCAAGAATAAAAATAAAGACACTGCAAATATAAACGCATATATGCACATGCCAACAAGAAATGGAACAACACACCACCCAAAAAATTGGTTACAAAATATAGTGTTGTAAATTTAAGAATAAAAGTCCATTTTTGTATTTATGAATAATGCTTAAGGAACGCTATGTTAAACCATAACATAGTGAAGACAATGGATTTTGTAATAGTCACTCATCATCATCATCATTGCAATTTAGATGTGACAGTCACAGACATTTCAAATATTTAAGTTAATAAAATCGTTACTTTGTACAGCATGTATGACATGTCCAGCATGGACTCATCAATGTGATGACACAATAATGTACGATAAAAAATAACCATTTAAAAAAACATAATGCATTGTCACAATTTAAGTGTGTGCCTGCAAGTGTAGGTGAAACAAAGGCTACGGATAGCAAAGGTATATTCTATGTCTGTATCAGACAGTGGACAGCCTCTGATGGGTAATGGCGATGTTATACTGTATGTCAATAAAGTCTGCGGCTGCAATCATGCATTTTTTGCTTGTACAGTGTTGAAGAGGGTAAAAGCATGTCTGGTTGCGCAAGGCTTTATCCGTCAACACTACCTTCCTACTGTCACGCGTAGGGTAGGGTAGCGTGTGTCAATTAGATGACTCTATAAAATGTGACGTTACGCAGCGTTATTGCGCCCTAGGGACGCCAAAAATACGACAGCAGTAATCATTTACTGTCTAATACTCCACCTATGACCAACAAAAAAAGAACGTTCCCTCTTTAACAATCTACAAGACTAACAAGCATAATGGTTGACGCTGACTTTATTGAGGTACAGTATTACATCGACATTGTCCATGAGTAACTATGCACTGTGATACCTATATACCATTATTAATTTATATCTGTTGTGGTTGTTTCAACAACACTTGCAGGTATAACTACCTATTGTCAGTATGCATGATGCACTTTCTAGATGTAATAATTTATTATTGCACATTATTACCAGGTTTACATGCTGGCCATTTCATATATGGTGTGTGAAGTTACAGTTGGCATCAGTATGTGTATTTTATAATGTCTGTCATAAATAAAACTCGTGATGATGATGATGATGAGGATTTTATGATTCGTACATCCATTGACTGCATTATCTTACAGGTACAGCTAAAGTTCCTTAAAAAGCATTAATTGATAAGTATGAAATGTACTTTTATGCATTAATTTCAAAAAGTGAACACTATGTTTTAGTTTTTGTTACCATTTCTAATAGACATGTCAGATATGCGCTGTGATGACAAATTATTATTTGTCCATATTTGTCATAAAAATTTATCATTCTAGGCCTGGAAAACTTCACAATTTCATGTTTTAAGCATAACAATCAGGGTGACGGCTCTTCCTATTTGGAGCATGTACGACATGGGTTTTTCTGTGCATGTGTAGGGAACAGGAGACTTCTTGCCGGACACACAGCAGGGGAACAGCTGGCGTTACTGAACCCCACTAACACTATAGCTTCGCCACATTTGGAACATACTGGTCTTGCCTTTTGAAGAGGCGCTGCTTGTGCTCCCTCTTGTTGCAGAGCTGTCTCCACTGCCTCGACGCACAGAGCTGCTTTGTAAAGCAGTAGCAGCAGCAGCAGTGCTTTCGGCTGGAATGGAGAACATTATGGATTGCACCAGTGTGTCTTGGTAATCCCGCAATTTACGCTCCCGATTCAACGGTGTGATGAGGCTTTGTAAGTTGTCCCGGTAGCGAGGGTCTAGGAGGGTGTACACCCAATAATCAGACGTGGTGAGAATGTGGGCGATGCGGCGGTCGTTTCTCAGGCACTGCAGCATGAAATCAACCATGTGCTGCAGACTCCCAACTGGCCAAGAAACGCTGTCCCCTGCAAGAGGCGTCATCTCTGCCTGCTCTGCATCACCCCACCCTCGCTCTACATACTGACTAGAGCGTTGTGTACCTCCCTCTGGAGCGATGTCTTCCTCCTCCATTGACTCCTCCTCATCCTCCTCACAAAGTGAGCCCTGCCCAGCCCTTTGTGAGGAACCACGTTGCGCTGACTGTCCAGAAGGTGATGGAATTTGTGACTCCTCATCCTCCACCTCTTCCAAAACCTCATCCCTTAGTGCTTGCAGTGTTTTTTGAAGCAGGCAGATAAGGGGGACAGTCAGGCTGACTAGTGCATCATCTGCACTCGCCATCCGCGTTGACTCATCAAACGCACGCAAAACGTGGCAGATGTCCTTCATAGAGGCCCACTCAGTAGTGGTGAAGTGTGAACGGCGCAAATTGCGAGTTGATTGCGCCTGATGCAGCTGATACTCCATTACTGCTGGCTGCTGCTCACACAACCGCTCCAACATATGTAACGTGGAATTCCACCTGGTGGGTACGTCACATATGATGCGATGTTCAGGAAGGCAAAATCTGCATTGCAGAGCTGCAATGCGCGATCTGGCGATGCTGGAACGTCGCAAGTGAGCGCACTCTAGGCGGACCTTGTGCAGCAGTGCATCAAGATCCGGATAGTCCCTCAAAAAACTCTGCACGACCAAGTTGAGCACATGTGCCAGACATGGTATGTGAGTGAGGTTGCCAAGGCCCAGAGCTGCCACCAGATTTCGGCCATTGTCACACACTACCAAGCCTGGCTGGAGATTCGCTGGCAAAAAACACACGTCGCTCTCCTGCTTGATGGCATTGCAGAGCTCCTGCGCTGTGTGGCTTCGATTCCCCATGGAAATTAATTTCAGGACGGCCTGTTGACGTTTGGCCACGGCTGTGCTCATATCGTTCGCATCAGGTAAGCGTTCACGGGTCCATGTGGAGGTAGACCGTGACGGCTCCTGCAGCGATGATTCTGAGGAACTGGAGTAGGAGGAGGAGTCAATGTGGACAGACTTGATTCCTGCAATCCTTGGAGTTGGCAGAACACGTACAGGCCACTCGCAAGATCTGTACCCGGCTCCACAACATTGACCCAATGGGCAGTGAGGGAAAGGTATGTCCCTGGCCATGGGTACTGGTCCACGCATCGGTGGTCAGGTGGACCTTGCTACTGACGGCGTTTAGTAGCGCATGTTTAATTTTTCCCTCAACATGCTTTTGCAGACCAGGGACGGCTTGCCTGCTGAAATAAAATCGGCTGGGCACATTGTATTGTGGACTGCCAATGCCATTAAGTTACGGAAACTGTCAGTCTCCACCAGCCTGAATGACAGCATTTCAAGGGACAGGAGTTTTGCAATGCCAGCATTCAGAGCCTGTGCTCGTGGATGGTTTGCCGAGTATGGCCGTCTTTTATCCCATGCCTGTGCTACCGATGGCTGTTTTGTGGCCTGGGAGTGTGAGGATGACAGGGAACTTGCAGCTGTGGGTGGAATAACACTGGGTCTCTGGACAACAGTGACAGAGGTTCTTCCATGGCGATCCTGTGAGGAAGCCGAACCAGCTGTGTGTGAGCTGGAGGAAGAGGCTCCAACACGAGCTGAAGATGGAGGTGCTGCTGTAGGTTGGCCTACATCTCCAGTGTGTCTTTGTAACTCAACCACGTGCTTTGACTGCACATGTTTCCACATATTTGTGGTTTAAGGTTACTGACACTTTTACCTCTTTTTACTTTTTGATTACACAGCTTGCATTTGACATAGCAAATATCATCTGCAAGTGTGTCAAAAAAGGACCACGCAGTGCAAGTCCTGGGAGCGCCCGTTTTGGCTGTTGGAAGAGAACTGCTACGAACGGGTGCCAAACTGGAGGCTACAGGCAACCGAGTCTGCAGCCTACCTCTCCCTACTGTTTGGACCAGTTGGGGCAATCTCTTCCTCAGAGCTGCTACCACCACCTTCCTGTTCCTCACGCCATGTTGGGTCTTGGACCTCATCATCTCCACTACCCTCTTCCAACACCTGCTGCTGTTGGGTGGTCTGGCCAGCACCATGCTCAACAGAAACTGGCACCTGAGTCTCATCATCATCAGATGCGTTCTGCGGTGTGCTGACCATCGGCACTGGCTCACCCGCCTCTTCACATTCAGAGAGACACAGCTGTTGCGCATCACTGCATACTGCCTCTTCTTCACATTCCAGAATGCTGCTTGGCTGGGCCCCTGTTTGCAAGCCAACAGATTCTGAGAACAGAAGCAGAGACTCAGCTGGCTCCAGTTCAGAACTCTCTGACTGCCTGGGCAATTTGGCAGGCGGTGAAGAGACAGATGGTTGTTCAACAGTGCTGTGGTCCTGAGAGGAGGTGGAAGGAATTGAAGTCGATGCATTGGCTGCCATCCAACCAACAACGGCTTCAATTTGTTCTTCCCGCAGCAGGGGGGTACGCAGAGCTCCTACAAAAGTGCGCATAAAGGAACGCTCACGGGGAAAACTGGTGGATGCTGTGTCACTGGGTGCGGCAGCAGCCACAGAATCCCCACGTCCTCTCCCTGCTGAAACTCCACGGCCACGACCACGTGCCTTACTCCCTGCCTTCTTCATCTTGGTAGCTTGATAAAGAAAGTCAGAAAAGTTATAAGGCCTAAGTGTGGTTATTCCTCAGAGACTGCAGTGAACACTGCAGACAACTGTTCAGTAGCTGTGAAAGGCCCCTTTGTGTACTTCTATAGTGTTTGCAACCAATGTATTGTATACGGATGGAAGCGCGTCACACTAATAGATTAGATTTTTTTCAAATATAATGGAGCAGCACCAATTAGAGAAAAATGTGAAGGATGAGGCAGTGACACACGCTCAGCAGACTACAACCAGCAGTGGTTGAAGAACTAACTGGAGCGTAATCTGCACTCAAAAAATGAAAAGCTCACAGACTACAGTGAACACTGCAGACAACTGTTCAGTAGCTGTGAAAGGCCCCTTTGTGTACTTCTATAGTGTTTGCAACCAATGTATTGTAAACGGATGGAAGCGCGTCACACTAATAGATTAGATTTTTTTCAAATATAATGGAGCAGCACCAATTAGAGAAAAATGTGAAGGATGAGGCAGTGACACACGCTCAGCAGACTACAACCAGCAGTGGTTGAAGAACTAACTGGAGCGTGATCTGCACTCAAAAAATCAAAACCTCACAGACTGCAGTGAACACTGAAACACAACTGTTCACTATCTGTGAAAGGCTCCTTTCTGTACTTCTATAGTGTTTGCAACCAATGTATTGTATACGGATGGAAGCGCGTCACACTAATAGATTAGATTTTTTTCAAATATAATGGAGCAGCACCAATTAGAGAAAAATGTGAAGGATGAGGCAGTGACACACGCTCAGCAGACTACAACCAGCAGTGGTTGAAGAACTAACTGGAGCGTGATCTGCACTCAAAAAATCAAAACCTCACAGACTGCAGTGAACACTGAAACACAACTGTTCACTATCTGTGAAAGGCTCCTTTCTGTACTTCTATAGTGTTTGCAACCAATGTATTGTATACGGATGGAAGCGCGTCACACTAATAGATTAGATTTTTTTCAAATATAATGGAGCAGCACCAATTAGAGAAAAATGTGAAGGATGAGGCAGTGACACACGCTCAGCAGACTACAACCAGCAGTGGTTGAAGAACTAACTGGAGCGTGATCTGCACTCAAAAAATCAAAACCTCACAGACTGCAGTGAACACTGAAAACAACTGTTCACTATCTGTGAAAGGCTCTTTTCTGTACTTCTATAGTGTTTGCAACCAATGTATTGTATACGGATGGAAGCGCGTCACACTAATAGATTAGATTTTTTTCAAATATAATGGAGCAGCACCAATTAGAGAAAAATGTGAAGGATGAGGCAGTGACACACGCTCAGCAGACTACAACCAGCAGTGGTTGAAGAACTAACTGGAGCGTGATCTGCACTCAAAAAATCAAAACCTCACAGACTGCAGTGAACACTGAAACACAACTGTTCACTATCTGTGAAAGGCTCCTTTCTGTACTTCTATAGTGTTTGCAACCAATGTATTGTATACGGATGAAAGCGCGTCACACTAATAGATTAGATTTTTTTCAAATATAATGGAGCTGCACCAATTCCACAAAATAAAATAAAAAAAAGAGTCAGTGAGTGACACGTGCAGATGCCTACAAACAGCGGTGGATGCAGAGCAAACTGCAGCGTCACCTGCACTCTCACACACACCTTGCACAGAGCTGTTAAAACAACACTGCAAGGCAAAAGGAAGCTTTACACAGCGGTTGGTGCTAGCCTGCCTACAGCACAGTACACTAAATCGCAATCTCTAACTGTCCCTCAGAGTCAGCACAGCAGCGTTCTGTCCCTAACTGAGTTCACAGCACAGTGACGCTAAAATGGCGGCGGCGCCTTTTATAGTGCATTCTGACATCATTTCAGCAGCCAATCACAGCCATGCCATTAGTTAAGATGACCGCAGCATTACAGGATGTGCCCACACTTCATAAGATTCCTCATTGGCTGACTAAAATCACATTGCCTCTCAAAGAATTATGGGAACTTCCGATTCCGGTATACGATATTGGAAAAATATCGGAACTAAGTATCGGAATTCCGATACAGCGAATATCGACCGATACCCGATACTTGCGGTATCGGAATGCTCAACACTAGTGTTGGGTCATCCTTTGCGGTCTCAAAAAAGGCCCAGGCTAGGCAACCTCTGCCGCCCATGTGAACTTGCAATCGGTGCTGGCTAAATTGGGGCTGAGGATGCTGTGCTTGTTGTGGTTGCATCACTTTCTGACTGTGTGGGAAGCTGCAATGTAACCTTCTCATCTTCCTCCTCTTCCACCTCCTCTGTTGAGCTACTCAGCTGCGTACCTCTGTGGTCACACCAAGTGGGATCTACAACCTCATCGTCATCCTCTCTGTTCTTACACTCCTCACCCTGAGAGTCACCCTCCTTCTCTTCCTTCCCCGGCACCACAGTACAGTCTGCGTGTGCCTCTGGTATCTGACTCTCATCAGGATCACTTTCAACCTTGGTGGATAACATCTAGTGATGATGGTCTGGATTCTCAGACCCTACTTCGTCCGGCCCCGGATCCAACATAAAAAAATGTTGGGCATCGGTGCAGATGATTTCCTCCACTGGATTCTGTGAATCTTTGAAGCAGACCTCTGATGCCCATAGAAAAGAATGGTTCCCCGCAGTCAGTTGGGCGTTTGTAAATTTTTGACGCGGGGGGAAACAAGGGAAACAAGGGTGATTGGGGTGTAACCTCTGAGGATTGTACTGTGTGTGATGTTAAGGTGGAGGAACAGTCGAAGAGGCCACTTGATGCAGCGCTTGCCATCCACTGGAGCATATGTGCTTTCTGAGCCTCATCCATAAGGCAGAACGTTGAGCGGCTGCGAAAGAAAGGGAGTTTAGTAGTTCAGCCAGTAACAGATGTTGTCAGTGGTCTTTGGATAGGATGAGACAGTGTTAGTTCAGTTGAGCTTTCATTCACATTAGCACCTAACCACGTACACGTTGAACACCAAGCCTATTCCCCTTACACCACAACATCGCTTTTTCCCACTCATGTTCTATGTAGCCTTCCTTTTTGTAACCTGCTGTTTCACAGCCTTAGGCCCACACTTGTCACTAAATGAACAATCACTATTTATTATCTTAGATAGTGTGACTGAATAACATGTTATACCTAACGATTTCTAAGTGCAAATCTGGTCTTCTGATTTGCCACTGAAACACTGTTTTCGCACAAATGATTTGGAATAGCAAATGGGGCCTCTGGAGACTGCCACACAGTTTTTTCACAATCTACTTCTATGCTGGAAGATCGA